>CASHTH010004293.1:0-12476 GCA_030341885.1 Geodia barretti
TCATAATGCAAGTGAAATAAGAAGTTGTCTGGAGAAGAGAAATGTTCCGGTTAAGAAAGTCGTTGATGCATTAACCAACATATCAGCAGATGATGTTGAGGAACACAGACAGATTTTGCAGAGTCAACTGAGTGTCTTCTATCAAGCCACTGATCATGCCGAGCTCATTGGACAGTTGAGCTTCAACATGAACTATCTGTCATACCACTTGTTGGAGTACGTGGTGAAGGAATTTGATATGGATCATGTAAAACCTAAGATGGGAACCTACAAATCAGATCTACAGCAGTTTAGAAAAAGGACACTATTAACTCTGTTCTGTCGGACATTAAAGAAAAAGAGAATCAAGCTGTCACCAGAATTTCAAGAGTTAGTTGCTGAGTTTGACTGGCCAAAGAGTGTGACACTAGAAGTTGTGGAGCAGTTTAGACAAGAGTATGCCTCCCACTATAACCTGCGAGAGTGTGCCATGATGATTGCACACATTCGTCCTGGTTCTTTCATCATCACCTGGTTCATACCGGAATCAGTTGTCGAAAAATTGAAGAAAAATTTGCCCAAAGCAATTCTCATAAAGCATGTAGTCACTAAATTAGTGATAGCAGGAGCTTGTGTGCATCGTTTACGTAAACCTCAGGAGGTGAGTGTGACTACTTGTAACAGTAGAGTCTGACAATAGCAGTTCCATTAACAGACGCTCCCTGTCACTCCATCAAACAGCAGAGGTCCAGCCAGTGCAGCATCAATTGGAGCCACTGGACTAGCTGTTTCAGGGTATGTCTATCAGAGATTACAGTATTCTTAGTGTTCACTTTACACTGATTTTCAGAGCTAAACCATCTGTCGGTCTACCCAAGCCATCACCAGAGGAAGATTATCTGTTTGTTGAGCAGCCATCTGATAACTTCTTCTGTCCAGTGACATACGGTCTACTGCTCCAGCCTCACCTCACTTCATGCTGTGGTAAACATCTCTCAGAGGAAGCTGCTACAAGGATAAAGAAAAAGGGACGACGCCCATGTTCACTCTGCAAAACTTCTCCGTGGAGCATAATGTTGGATAAGCATTTCCAACGTAAAGTGAACTCACTGTCTGTGTTCTGTTGCCACGAGGACAGAGGGTGCTGGTGGATCGGAGAGCTGGCTGCCTTTCATAATCATGTCGTTTGTTGTCCCATGTCAAATGCTACACGGATAATGGAGCTACCTCTGTGAGTCATGGTAGTCTGCCTGTTCCACTGCGTTACATTTCAACACAGGTATGGAGGTGGAGAAACAGTCAGAGTAGAGAGTTCTCTTAAACACGTGGATCATTCGTATAATGTATGCCCCATAGCTAGACTTAAAGTCGTAACTGTTACTGCTCCACCCTACATTCTTAGACTCAGCTTGTCAAGTTACCAACAGCTTCCATACCACCACCTACAGTCAAACCAGGAGAGGTATGAGTGTCTTGCCAATATCATAAAGAAAAGCAATGAAGTGCAAACCCTCGGTGCACTGCGCATGCGCAGTACCGTTAATGATAGGTTGAACCCATATTACGCGTTTACTCGTGGTCTCCACGCTAGTGGCTAGCAGAGAGTCTGACACGGGCTAGCTACACTAAATTAAAAATCCAGCGAATTAAAAAAATGAGGCATATAGGGATGGTATACAAAGAAAGGGAGACAAGTTAGGGATGGGATACATGCATGAAGCATGGTTAATGAACAGGTTTGAGCCCGCTGACACCGCCAACCCCATCACACAATCTCTACATTGTTACCTGTTGTGCCCCCTGTAAACTCCATTTGGACTCTTGGTTCAGTAGCCAGCCACACACCTGAAACTGCATCTATTATCGGAGAGAAGGAACTAAGGAACCATACTAATTACTGCTTAAGACTTCAGAACAGTAACTAACGTAGCGGTCCGGCGGACGAAACGAACGGTCCGGCGGACCAAACGATCGGTCCGCCGGAACAAAAAAGGTCCGGCGTACGCAAACGCGTTAGCACTGCTAAGGGGTCTGGGAACGAAATTTTACGATATATAGCACTCCTTCTATCCCCTGTAATGATGTAGTCAGAGAAGGGTCGGTCCAGTCGAACCACCCCGAACTCGTGTAAAAGAACTCTCGTTCGTTTGGTCCGCCGGACCGTTCGTTTCGTCCGCCGGACCTTTTTGTTCCGCCGGACCGCTTGCCTGGTCCGCCGGACCGTTCGTTTCGTCCGCCGGACCTTTTTTGTTCCGCCGGACCGCTTGCATGGTCCGCCGGACCGTTTGTTTGGTCCGCCGGACCGTTCGTTTCGTCAGCCGGACCTTTTTTGGACCGCCGGACCGCTTGCCTGGTCCGCCGGACCTTCTGTTCGGTCCGCCGGACCATTCCTTTGGTCCGCTGGACCGTTCGTTTGGTCCGCCGGACCTTCTTTTGGACCGCCGGACCGTTTGTTTGGTCCGCCGGACCTTCTGTTCGGTCCGCCGGACCTTCTTTTGGTCCGCCGGTCCATTCCTTTGGTCCGCCGGACCTTTTGTGCGGTCCTCCGGACCCTTTTGTTTGTCTGCCGGACCGCTTGCCTGGTCCGCCGGACCTTCTGTTCGGTGCGCCGGACCATTAAACTTTGAGGTTGAAACTATGAATGTTTAATCGTCTCTCACACTATTTGCAAGTTACACTGACACATGTGATTCCATTATAATGTATTATTGCTTGGGACTATTCGTTGTTGTTGTAAGATAAACAATGTTGTTTACAAACAAATAAGTATGACCAGCCTCTTCGGGTGATGGATATCTACATTTTTACACAATTTCATTACTATAATTATGTTATTTGGTTTTTGAGTTACGCGAGTTCAATCTGAACAATGGGTTATCACACAGCTAATACAAAAAGCTACATGACACCATCCCTCTATAATTATATCTTTGTTCTAAAAGGCAAATACCATCAGACAAAGATATAGAAATGGTGTCAGGTAGCTTTGTGTGTTAGCTGTGTAACGAGCCATCCCTATATCCCCCTTCATTTTGAAGAAATGATTCTTTTTCACTTGTGAAAATAGGGATAAACGGATCATGTCATGTAGCTTTTTGTCTTTGCTGTGTGATGTATTTTTCCTTTTGGTGTTTCAAGCCATCTCTATATCCCCTTCATTTTGAATAAAAAATATTTCCACTTGTTTCCTCTATATATATTTACATGAGCAAGCGATGTCAGTTCAAAGTATATAATTATGTAGCCATCATCCATTGTATTACTGCACCACATTCACCAGGTCATGTCTCCTTACTTTTTATGGCATCCCTATATTCCACACTTTTTTGAACAATGTTTCATTCACTTGTCTCCTTTCCTTTTTTTCTGCATTCACATGCATGGTGTGCAATAAAAAGGGGATAAAAAAGTAACATTAGTGACCTTAAGCTATCGCGTCAGACGTTTTGTCGTCATTCACATTACACCAGTGCACCAAGTTTCATTGTGAGAGGACACCTCATAAGAAAGTTATAGGCACTGATGCCATTTAAAGGTCTTTTTTGCCTGAGGCTGTTTGTGTTTACAAACTTGTAATTTCTGTTTCGATGAACTCTTATAATGGTGACTCAGTCTACCAAGTTTTATTGTTAGAGGATCAACCACAAGTAATTTATAGGCATAAACACATTTTACAAGTTTTTATAGCCTGAGGCTGTTTGTTGTTGTTTCAAAACTTGTAATGTTTACATTTTGATACTAATGATAGGTTGCACATGTGTGCAAAGTTACATCATTCTAGGTATTTGCTTTATAGCACACTTTATTGGTCTATATCATAATGTATGGCCTGGGGCTATGTTTTGTTGTTTTTGTTGTTTACATGTAAACAACATTATTTATAAACAAATTAAATGCTCTTGCACGACCTGCCATGGATTCCAATCTTTGGGCACAGTTTAATCTCCATATCTTAAGTGGTTTTTGAGATACGCTTGTTGAAACTGAACAACGACAAGAAGATTTTTTAAAACTGACGTTTAGGCGATTTAAGCCATTTCTTGGATACATGCTTTTTGTGAGGATATAGATTAGTCTGATGTGTCAAAAGTTGGACCTTATTGAAACTGAAAGTGAAACATGAAAATCTCAAATGTATGGGCATAATGCAGGATGACACAGATATACTAAGTAACACAATCACTAAACTGCGTGTGCACGTAATACGCAGTTTATGACGCGTGACGTCTATGAAACAGCAACAGCACAATAATAATAATGACCAGCATTAAATCATTTTGGTAAGTGAGCGCGAGAACATTATGTATGTGAAGTGGCAGTCATCATACGTACATTATGGGCCATGTTCAGACAAGCAGGCTAGATCACTTCGTCTGCCGATTATTTGAGGTTTATCTTTAGATGTGTAGTTGCTGAGTCCATAGTGGTTATTCACATGATCGATGATCATCATGGTGAATCTCATTACTTGTTACCAAGGTTACATCAGTTGAGTTTGTGGCCTGGAAAAAAGCTGGGAAAGACATAACAATGAACTGCCCATGTGGTGCCACACCTTTATCTGCTCTTCCATGCCAGGATGAGCCATTTCTGGAGAATGATACTCCAACATGTGGTCGCCGGTGTGGTAAGAAACTACCTTGCTCTACTCAAGGTTTGTTGGTGCAAAGATTCATGTCGTACTCAATCTACGAGTTGGTTAGCTAAGCTTGCATCTGTCAGCTGATTCGTCTGTCTGTCAGTCTTTCTTCCACGGCAACAGAGTTGTGTCCCTAGCTAGCATTTTGCATAGGTCGCACTTTATGTTCCGCCTCCGTCAAACCTTGGTCAAACTCGCCGATATTATAAGTAGGTAGCGCTCAGAGCTCAGATCTACACCCTCTTTGCTATTGGGCGCGGGGAAAGTTCGAGAAGGTCATGATCAGAGCGCATCGCGCCAGTACTTCAAACTAGTGGCCCTTCTCCAACGCTACGCCTGCACGCGCCAATGCCAGAGCGTCGGTGTCGACGGGGGAGAGACGGCACGGGTAAAATCTCACGTGATCTGTGTGCAAAAAGCCTCAAAACTCGGCGAGATTGACTCGCTGTGCCTTCAAAACACACTAGCAGTAGTCTACAGGCACTTACCTAATGCACAACTACTTTATACTAGCATGGTATTTTTGACGAGCGGGAGCGAGCACACAATGACTGTCTACACGAGCCGTCCTAAACGGGGCCCCGTATGGGGGTAACTTCGGACACGGGGTAATACACGGACATAACTCGCAATTCAGAAAACGAGAGAAAGATTCGGTTATATTTCACTTGATTACTACCTACCAAAGCACTAACAAATCTTCCTCGCCTTTTCTTTCGCAGCGAATAATTTCGAGGCCGGTGCAACGCCCCATGTCCGGAGTTACTTCCGCGTCCGGAGTTACCCCCATTTACCTTACTAGAAGAATGTTGAACATTGTTGGCGAGCGGGAGCGACTAGGCCTGCGTCGATTATTCCGGAATAATTTCGGGAATAATAGGTCCCTCTGGGAATAAGAATAATTCCAAGAATAATAGGTTGAAAGTTGCGACGAGCGGGCAACGGCGGCAACTCGGAACTCGCGGAAGGGCGAAGTGCGAGTGGAGTCAGTGGACGCGCGTCACGCGCAGGAGTGGGTCAAAATGGAACGGACTCCGACTCGAAACCACGTGAATAAAATGGCGTCTTCCCATCCAGTAGATGCGGATACCCCAGTGTCCCAGCCTGGCAGCAGCACGGCCACCAACCAGTCAGAGGCGAGTGCTGCCCGACGTCGACACTGCGGACACTAACAGTAGCGAATCAGCTTTCCTGCTGAGTCTGCGTCAGCCTACTTCGTCGGATTTTGCCCGAAAACGACAAGTACTCAAGAATCCTCCACCAGTAGGTAAACGAAGGGCTCGTGGGCATGGTGCGTTTGACCCTATCTCTGTTACCCCGTCCCAACGTGTGAAAGAATTCCCAAATGAGAGTTTCCATTTTTTGACAATCTTGAACTTGAGCAACTTAAATCTGAGCCATTGCTGCATGTGAAGATGTCGATCCATCACATGACACTTTGACATTCTGGAAGAATCGTGCTAGATCATTACCTCATTACCTCATTGGTCAACGGCTGCTTCGAAAGTCTCAGTTGTGCAGCCGTCTTCGGCAGCAGCAGAGAGAGTATTTTCGATTCTCAAGCGATCTTTTAGTGACATTCAGTATGGGAGTCTCCAGGACTTGATCGAAACCTCAGTAATCAGTACAATGATTGTGATGTTTAATGTTATATTGATGTGCCTGCTCTGTAGTACTGTTTTTTTTTCATTTTTCAAGCAGAATAATAGGTAAATTTCTGTGAATAATGGGTAAACTTTAAACAATAATAGGCATGTGGAGTAGGAAATTCAGAATAGAATATCCGGACAAATTGTGGGAATAATAGTCTCAGGCCTAGGAGCGACCCAACTTGGTATTTATCGGCGACAAGGTTGGCTCGCTCCCGCTCGACAAGCGGTCGGATACTACGGATATGACGTCAGAGGCGGATGCACGATAACTAACTGGTGGTTGTAAAATATTGCGCATACGCAAGGTGGGAGGGGGCGCGGTTAGTGACGTACGTAGCTACTCGGATGCTTCTCAGTTTCTGATGTTACAGAGTAACCAGCGCGTGAAATTTTGGGGCGCGCTGCTTGTCCTGTGGCGGTGCGCTAAACCTACATAATCATCTGGGGTGACAACGTGATTTTCAGGTCAGTGTCAGTGGTCCGCTTCTTGGCGTCCTTGACAGGGGGTTGCAACCCCCTCAACCCCCTCCCTGGATCCGCCCCTGGGTCTTTAGTACCAGGTTTAGCCTTTCCCCTGTGGGTAGCGAGCGGCTGGGTACGGCGCTGATGTGCAGCGTCCTTACGCATGCGCAGTAGCACGACGTGACGCGCGCCTGGTTAGCTCGCTCCCGCTCGCCAATCCCTTCAGTCCTCCACGCCAGAATTCGCTCATATGCCATTCATCATCATCTTCTTCAGTAGCTAACTCCTTACCGGAACCAGTTGAAGCAGTGGTTTTGTTTCCAGATTCGATGGAGGTGTGCACGGCCACCAAGCGATCGTGTTGCAAGATAGCTACTACGGTATATACTTCGGGTAGCTCTTCCATAGGAGACACTGGACGACCAGCAGTGCCTTCCGTTGTAAAACAACGCTTTTGATGTTGGTTCGTGCAGGGAGCAGGGTATGTGCATGGCGTGTGGCTAGCTGTTGCACGTAGGAAAACCGCTTATGTTTGCCAGAGCCGCTAGGGTAGGATGAATATTTTGAGCTTTGAGCCTCCATTGTTTGCGTCTACCTAATATTGCACTCAACTTTGTATAAAGATGCCCAAACCTTATTACCCCCTTGTAGGAGACACTACGGGGCGTGAATGTCATCTGTGTATACTGCCCAGGGTTCAGTCATCAGCAACCCATTAGCAACTGCTTGTGTACTGTGCTAGACCTTCTGTGTTTCAGTGTCCCTGCTTTTATACCAAAAAGGTGTCACGACGAATGTAGTGCTTTCAATTGGTCATACAGTTTCACTTTGCTTCATGGTCAACCTCTCTTTATACCCATGTGTGACCATCATAGAAAATCATAGCCAGTCATGAAAAATAGAGTGAACAAGTCATTTCTTCAAAATGAAGGGGGATATAGGGATGGCTAGAAGCACCAAAAAGGAAGAAACAAGGGGTCATTACGCAGCATGCACACAAACACAAAACTGCGACACCATCCATAATTATCTTTGTTCCTTTTGTTAAATATCTGACAAAGATATAGGGATGTCTGTGTCATGTAGTTTTGTGTGTCTTTGCTGTGGAATGACCCTTTCTTTCCTCCTTATTGGTGCTTCAAGAGCCATCTGTATATCCCCCTTCATTTTGAAGTACTAAAAGTGTACATATACTGCCAACAGGTGAGCAGCACATTTGTCGTTCCCAATGCCATAACGGACCGTGTCCACCATGTACAAAATCTCGTATTGTGCAATGCTATGAGTGCAAGGTTAAAGTACGTCTTGACTGCCAAGAGATTGACCTAACCGATCAGTATGTGTGTTCAAAGTGCTTTAAGCCCTGCAAGCAAGTAATGAATTGTGGACGTCATCAGTGTGGCAAACACAACTGTGCAGTAAGTTCTGCTGTGTGCATTATTATTAGCTTGTTATGCTGAACTAATCTTCTAAGGAACAGGAAATGGCACATTTGTGCAATAAGAAGTGTATGAAACGTCTTCCTTGTGGTAGCCATGATTGTGACCAACCCTGCCACAGTGGAGACTGTAAAGAATGTACTAAAACAAGTGAGTAAAATTTTTTGGGTATTTCAGCTATTGTTGGGAGGGAGCAGAGATCAGGGCAACCTCATGCATACAACCATTTTCTCACACCCTTCAGCTTTTTCTTTAGGACTCGGCAGAAAGACATTAAAACTCACCTTATAAGTGGACGTCGTTGGTACAATAGTACTATGTATAGGAACAGCAAGTTAGATAATTTCATCAAATGTTGTGTTTTTATCAGGTATAAAAAAGCTCTCATGTGACTGTGGTGAGGAAGTGAGAGTACAGTGTGGAGCTATAACACCAGAATGCAAGAAACGATGTGCACGAGTACATGCTTGTGCCCACCAAGGTCCTGAGAAAGAAAAAAATGTAACACTTCACTTACTACACACACTTTCTCCTTCCTCAGTGACCCATACATGTCATAATAAAGAAACATGTCCTCCATGTTATGCCCAAGTACAGAGAACGTGTGTTGGTGGACATGATGTAAGCCAAAAACCTTAACACTCTAATTATTGTACTTTACTGATGCTACTATAGACAAGCACTGTCTATTGTTATGAAGATAAAATCACATGCAATGTGATGTGTGGAAAACCACTCCCATGTGGACATAAGTGTCAAGAAGAGTATCATAATGGTATTTGCAAGAAGGAATGCAAACAGCACTGTCTAATTAAATGCAAAAATGGCAGCCATAATTGTGTTGCTACTTGTCATTATCCACATAAATGCCCTTCTTGCAAAGTGAGTCAATTAAACCAAAATGTGCTATGTATTGTTGACTTTATATCTTGTTAGGAAACATTTATTTTGAAATGTAAGTGTGGTAATAAAGAACAACGGGCACTTTGCTCCTTTGTACAAAGGTAAGTAAAAAAAACTACAACTGTTTTTTTACACTATGGGTTGTTATAGCAATGGAAAGACTCTACAATGTGGGACAGGGTGCACTGCACAGGTGCACTCTACTCAACCCAGGAGGTTTGTCTTATTCTTAAAAACAACTGCATAAATGTACTTTTGCTCTGCACAGGGGTGCAGGCGAGGATTTCGAAGATTGGGTGATTGCACAATTGAAATCATTCATTAAAAAAGCTAAGAAGGTATGAGAAAAGAGTAAACATAATAAATATGTAAGCTGTAGTGACTTGAATCAGTCAGAGTGCAGTGTATGAGTGTTGCTTATTATTGTGGTCTCTTTTCATCACTTCTGGTCGAGCTAATACTACATAAAATGAGCAACTCCTGTATTAATAACAATTTTAGAAGTCGGAGGTGACGGGTAATAACCAAGTGAAATTGTTGAAGACGTCTTTCTTATTAATATACCATTATAGGGACTAATTCCACCAGAGTATAAATTCAAAACTACTTCAAGCTACAACAGAAGGATCATTCATATTCAAGCAACAGCACATGGATGTACAAGTGAAAGCGTTGGTGTTGAACCAAATCGTTACACAATGGTTAGTTGAAAACCCCAACAAATGTTTTATTTTGCATTGTATGTCTTGTGCAGGTTTATTACAAGAAGTAGAAGCAAAGTGAACCTACCTAGATGTATAAATTGTGCTGTACATTGTGTAACATTTACTGAAGGTACTTAGCTATTATCTGTAGTTACAAGATTACTTCAATTATGTCCTCTACACTGGTCAAAAATACAGGTTTGTACAAAAAGCCATACGTTACACATGAAAGAAGTTATGCACACATTTGCTCACCAATACTGTTGTATGTATCGCAAGCAAGTTGCATTACTATTCACAAACAAAACTCAACAAAACTACTGATCTAGTGTGTGAACACTAAGCCATAATTTGCTGCACAAAGGAGACTGTAGTGGTCGTGATGACGAAACAATATCACAAAATGCTGACTAAACCTGTCATTCACAGACCTGCACTACAAATGGGTTGAGGAGGGCTTTTAAAGGTTTTGCTCTGAATTCTGTGAATATGCAAGTGGAAAAATAGTAATTTCTCTAATAATTAATGGTAGGGGATATGGGGATGGCAGTTACTTAAAAAATTAAAAGCACTAAAGTGCAAACCCTTGGCTCAAAATGCGCACGTTTGTGGTTTTGTAAGCTAGGTGGGCTATTTCAAAGCGGTTCGTATCAAACAGTTATTTCGCTTAACAGTGTTCGTATTAATGAGGTTCCACTGTAACTACAAAATTGAATATAAGATGAACAAATTGGATGAAGGGTATCTGCTATGAGTTCATTAGACATGTTGTTGCAAGTATGCAGTAACACAGTTCAGCTATGAGAGGAGCATATATATATAGCTCAGAGGGATCCTTCAACGTAGAAATGAGAGTTCTTCTTTCCTGTCATGTATGAGACATTTGATGGATAGCCTGTATAGGAGGGATGGTCATACCGAATTAAATATCAAATTGGTCAAATGATATACATAGAAACATAGCACTACTCCATAGTGACTATGTATACCACACTCAAAGGCTCTCACATTCGCTTTTTGCTTTCTACTGTGCTTCGTTGCTCGGGATATATTGCCAGACTGGGCTTTACGCTTAGATGGAGGGCATGGCCGCATCCACAAACTGCTCGTCTAACGTGAACTGCTGTGCTACATTGCGGACATACCTTGCTCAGTTTGTTGTCCATCGAGAACAGTGGAGATCTCCTTGAGTGACTGAGACCGTGGCTCACTCTTGGTGACGTACTTGGTGCAGTACTGCAGGACTCTCTGGCGGGAAACAATGTACTGCATGTCCACGCAGAGATCAACACTGACAGAGGAGAGAAACTCAAGAACCGCTTGCTTGTCCAAGGTCAACTAAAATAACCACGTGGCATCTCGCATGCTCCAGCAAACGATAGCTACGGAAACATACGCGCGTGCGCAATGGATCGCTCGCGTCTGATGCTCCGGCAAACGGTATACACCCACATACACGCATGCGCCATGGATCGCTCGCGTACGCTTTTTCGCTTGGTTTCATGCCATATCTTTGGAACGCAGACGTTTCAGAAAAATCACCACATTAATATCCATCTTCTCGTTGTTCACAACCCGTTGGTGCCACTCATTGGCTGCCTTGTGGCCTGTAGTGCGAGAACTCGCGCGGACAGACAGACAGACAGACAGAATGACAGAACGTAACCCTCGCTGCGCATGCACGCCGAGGGTTAATGGGGGAACAACAAGAGACGGCTAGGTCAATAATCACTAAGTTAGTATAGCGATTGGGCATGGTACCTAGCATCATAGATGTAGAAAACTTCAACACCCATAACCAGATGAGCATAGTCATAACAATTATATACTTATTTGTTTGTAAACAATGCTTTTTAAAACCAATTAAACAATATAATATAAAGGGCACTCCAGTCCTGTAACTCACAACTTAATGGTTAAGAGCTTTATTCAGTCACTATTATATAATTAGTGTCAAAACACAACAGTATATACATGCTCTTTGTACATGTTTGTAAACAACAACAAAGACAAAACTTGGTAGGCATGCGTATGGTAAAAAACGCAAGGGAATATAGCTCACGAAGTTTAACCTGACGAGGTATACAAAGGATTTGGCGCTGCCCTACTGATGCCTCACTTTACCGGAAGCACTGCCAATAGAACCAATGCCAGGGAAATAGCCAATCTTTGACACAAAGTTTCCCGGCAAGAGGTGGATTCGGCAATCTGAGGGTAGGAGGGCAAAGGCAAAGAATGGCTACACTTATCCCTTGTAATGAGATGCCTATATAATTATACTAATACCAAGTACAATCTGGCACCAAAATACTACTTGCGTTTCTAGAAAATATAGCCTGTAGTCAGCTACCTTACGTCCAGTCTAAGCACAATACCAACGTTACTTTATACATCTACATACATGCATCGATATAATGGACATGGACACATCGCATCAGACTCTGAACATTAAACCTGCTGCACATATGCCACACAAAAGTGAGAGTATTGAATCAAGCATATTCTACAATGGTAGATATTAGCATCCCTTTGGCAGTGCGACCGTGTTGTTGTTATAGGTACAAGTGGAAAAATCATTTCTTCAAAATGAAAGGGGGATATAGGGATGGCTTGAAGCACCAAAAAGGAAGAAACAAGGGGTCATTACACAGCAAAGATGCACAAAGCTACATGACACCATCCCTATATCTTTGTCTCA
>CASHTH010004295.1:0-52409 GCA_030341885.1 Geodia barretti
TGATGTATAAAGTATTAGCGCCTAGTATTATAACCCCCATATAAATTCTCATGTACTTATGGAGGCTCTGGACACATTTATGTGTCCGTGGCTGGTTAAGTGTTAAAGGTTTCACGTTTCCTTGGGTAATTACCGAGTTTGTTTTGTTTTCTGTTCACGTTTGTTGTTGTTGTTTACAGGAAAGTGCTGTTCTGTTTATATCGAATGCCGACCACAAATCTTTCACAATATCACCTGATGATTTTGCAAGGTACGGATTACCCTTTGGACACCATGGGTATCTCCTTAAATAAGCAGAAATTGACATATTAATGCCTAGTATTATAGCCATATATAAATTCTTATGGACTTATGGAGGCTCTGGGCATATAATTTCCATGGTTTGCTAAGGGTTTTAATCAACTTCAGGACAATCTCCCTGTAGTACGTATCTCAAATAGTAGAACCCCTCTCTAAGGACACCCCTGAAATGAGGACACCTCTCTAATAAGGACACCTTTTATTTCCCCAAGAACTGTTCTTGCATGCAATTTACCCCTGAAATGAGGACACCTCACTAATAAGGACACCTTTTCTTTTCCCAAGAACTGTTCTTGCATGCAATTTACCCCTGAAATGAGGACACCTCACTAATAAGGACACCTTTTCTTTTCCCAAGAACTGTTCTTGCATGCAATGTAACCTATGAAATAAGGACACCTCACTATTATGGACACTTTTTCTGTCCCATTGGCGTAATGTGGATAAGATACAGGTTCCACTCTAGTATTAAGAATTAGAACAAGTTCTAAGGTTAGTATATGCAAGTTGTTTCACAAAATTAGGTTTCTGAAAAAGCTTACAAATACTCAAATGACTCAAACCTTGCTACAATTAACCTCTTCTCATTCTAACTTCAAAGACCCCACAACATGTACATACACCTCAATTTGTAACGACAGAGCTTACAAGTTTGCCTGACCTTTTAAGGAATTCGTAGCAGACACCTCCTTTTATAGCCTGAAAGTCGAGTCGAGGCGAGATGCACGCACATGCCTAATTGGCTGGGGTTAACTTGTGGCTCCAGACTAGCTGGCTTTCGTGACACCCGAAATCCAATAATAAAGCCGTTAGTGCCAACCGCATTGTCGCCACTTCAAAGTAAAAGGCGCTGGGTGCTTGTCTGAGGTGAATGCACCGTACTTTGTCCTCTGCTTGTTCGTTATGTGTACCGCAGAGCTTTTGCTGTCCCTGGAAATGATTTTTAACTCCGTCTCGCACATTACGTATACGTACAGTGTACGGTCAAGGACGCGCTAGTAGACCATATAAACTTGTATGGAGCTGTCCTTTATTCTGATAATTCCCTTTATACTGCCATCTTTAGTAGAAAGGGCGCTGTCCTCAGAGTCTCCATTATATATACGAGATTCCATACAATATTCCGAAGGTGTTTTATATATATACTTGGTGTGTGGAATTTTTAACCCTTTCCCCACAGAGGAATGAGGGAGGGAGAAGAACGTTTGAGGAGTGGGAAAGACGTACCGACTTTCATTCCTCGAACATACCTATGGTCCCGACGCTCGGCCACCCCTCCAAAATCTCTCCCCGAGGGGGCCGGGGGAAATTTCAGGCAGGGAGGGGGCGCCCCCCCTCCCCCCGTAGCCCCTGGGATTGTTGACGAAATTACCAGGGAGTGGAGGCAGCTGGAGTCGTCGTGGCAACAGGGGGTCGCAGCAATGAATCGAGGGAGGGCGGAGCCTACCGATAAGGACCTTCTGAACACAAGGTATCGTGGAGTAATATAGCTCGTTTAAAAGAATGATCAGCATCTGTGCTATGGAACTAATTTCTTGGTTTATTAGGTTGGAATGTACGGAATGTGGGTGTGGCCTGTAACCGTGGTGTTGGATTATGTAGAAAACGTGCACGGTGTGTGGTTCAGGTATCCTCAGGAGATCCCGCCTCTTGTATCTGTAGGTAGCCCATCGCCGCACTATGGCATCTCCTGCAAAGCTGCAGGTGTGTGTAGTTTCACGTATCGTGTGGAAAGTGAATGAGAGAGTAATTTTCATTTTCACCGGCTTCTGGAGCTATTTCCCATACATTTCCTATGGCAACGTAATATATATATACAGTGGAACTCCTCTCTAAGGACACCCCTGAAATGAGGACACCTCTCTAAAAAGGACACATTTTCTTTCATCAAGAACAGTTCTTGTATACGATTTAACCCACAATAATAAGGACACCTCACTAATATGGACCTCTTCTTCTGTCCTTTGTGTGTGTTTGAGGTCCCGTGGTGTCCCTCATTCAGAGGTTCTCCACTCTGTAGGTCTCGCTAACGAGGCCATTATAGTGGTTAGACAACATGCGATGGTTGGTGAAACAGCTGTGGCATTTGGGGGATGTGAACAGTAATCTCATGAAATTCTACCAAATTAGACAGGCACACATTCCCAAAGTGCTTACTTCACCCATTCCTGTAAACCCTGGCACTCTGCCCCTGCAATACTAAATCATTATAGGTGTACCTCACTTATATAACGCTCAACGAACAGCTTAGGCTAACCACAGGCCAAATTTGTTGATATAAGCCTTCGATTGCCAGGTGGCGGAATTACTCAGACAGCGTTTATAGCACTTGCCCATGTGTTAGCAGCTGCTCCTAGGCTATTGCGCAACCTCTTCTTCTTGGCCTTCAAGTGGCTGTGGGTAGTGCACTTTTCCTTTTTAGCTGCCCTGAGACACGTAGAGGACCGACCGCCTTTGCCAGTCGAAATTCTGTCTGCGGTGGTGGAAGTTTTGCTAAAACTTTGCCAGGAGTGCCAGCATTGTTGGTGGTCTGTAAGTGAGGTGCTTGTTTACAAACATTATTTTATCCGCTTCCTGAGCGATACAGTAAGACTGGCTTCCATTCAAACAGTTTCCTTACTTCTGAAAACACCTGCAAAAATGTTTTAGTTGGGCGTTTTAAGGCAATTTTTCCTGTTCAAACTCCCTTCCAAGTGTGTTCTATATATTATTCTCTTTGTTTTTCCCCCCATGACAACAGGTTTGAGGACCTGACAGTGTCCCAGCTGGAATCTCTCCACCGAAGTGAGCTAGTAACCGTGGCATCTCCCTCCAGTTGTTGTGTGTTGAGCACACTCTATGCACCCATTATAGCAGTACTTTTTTTCGAGAGAGAAATCATCTGCAATTCTGTACCAAATGTGAAATTAGTGGATCAAACTTTCGCTGCTTATTTGTTCTTCTTTACAAACAGCCCCGCCCAACCAATATCTTCCCAGAGGGGCTGTTTGCGGTTGGTTCTTGATCTGCGAGAGTTTGATCCCTCCTGTAATTGTTAGTATTATTATGTCCCTCCTTGTGGTATGATATTGTTATTATGTCCCTCCTTGTGGTATGATATTGTTATATGTCCCTAATTGTGGTATGATATTGTTATATGTCCCTAATTGTGGTATGTACATATGCCTGTGAATGTTGTGTGTGTTTGAATGACTCTGTGTTGGAACTGTGAGGATCTCTATGCACCCATTCTATATATCCATTATCTCTGTATGTGTAGGATTCCGAGGAACCCAACCTCGTAAACAGTGAATCCTCACAGCTCCAACACAGAGTATTTCCAACACACATACACTCACAGAGACATACATTACAGGAGGCTTAAGAGGGACAAACTCTTACAGATCCAGAATTCCGAGGAACCCAGCCTCGTAAACATGGGCATAGCTCATAGACCACATTTTGCGTATTTCGAGTCCGTTTGCTACAACTTTTGCAACATCAGTGTGAGTGAACTTGGCGATCCACGTCAGAGCTTGCAACTAGACACAAGGAATCCAACCTCGTAAACATGGGCATAGCTCATAGACCACATTTTGCTCTACGCTGCGTATTTCGAGTCCGTTTGCTTTCTCTGCTACAAATTTCGCAACATCAGTGTGAGTGAACTTGGCGATCCACGTCAGAGCTTGCAACTAGACACAAGGCGAGGGGCATGTCAGACAATTCGACTACTTCCTTACACAACTCACTTACGTTTTAAGAGAAAAGCGGCCAAGAAGGTGTTGCAAGTATTACGACAAATTGTATGTAGGTAAGACAGTGGAAAGGATAGGTTATGCAAAATACGGACGGAAAATTTGCGGCTCTAAAACTTACTTGGAAGCACTGGTCACCATGTGTTTTCAGAAAAGTCTGTTATTCCAAACGTTTCTTCCATTTCTGCAGTTCCTTGATAATGTATTGCTGCATGCATACATGCAGTAACGCAATATTTATAACCATCGAATTATCCGTAATGAGTGCATGTTAGGGTGGATTATCACATCTTGGGACGCCACACGCACGTGCCTATAATTCAACCCGCCCCTACTTGTATGGTGGAACATTTTGCATGGCATATTGGTAATTTATGAGGAATGCTGCATTCAATTTCGTTCTGTGGTTGTCGTAAACAGTTGTAACGTGCACCTGGCACACAGTGGAATGGGTATAATATAATTATTATATAATAACATACACGTGTGCTGTGGTGCTTTATTATGCCAGACGTGCATGTACTGTATGTGTATGCAACATGTATTATGCAATCCTGTATTGTGTATGCAACATGTATTATGCAATCCTGTATGCTTCAACTCTCCCGTCTTTTGTCTATATCCCCATCCCACCTTTCTCTCTCTGTGTGTCTCCATTTCCCAGCTTATATTATACCAGCACTGTACTGTGCTTTGTAGTTTCTCTCCTCTCACTTTGACACCCCCTCCCCCTCCTCCCTGCCTCTTTATCTCTCTTTTGTCTACCCCTATCCCACTTCTCTCCATCCTCCTCTGATTCCAAAACCTTCTCTTCCCTCCTGCCCCTACCTCTATTTCTCCTTCCTTTCCCACCCTCCCTCCCACCCTCTCTCCTAAATATAGAGTACAGGGCGCTACTAACAGTTCAGTAGTGTATATTATATATATATACACACACACACAACATGTCTATGTCTTGTTTCCTGTTTCATTGTATATATAGAGACCAGTGTTTGTTGTTTATAAGTCACTGTCTGTATCTGTGACCTTATATAGTATATATTTACTTGCTGGCTGGACAAAACTGAAGTCTAGATTTCGTGCTATATTATTGGCGGAGGAAACGAGCACTTTTACTCGTCTGAATGCAAACTTTTTCTATTATAATTATGTACGGGAACTGCCACACTTGGCGTATTATTATACGTCATTCTAATTTTAAATATGCTAAAAATAGAGAGAACTTCTCGCTAAAAATACGATGCATGCCTCATCCAGTAATTTGGAGACAAGAGTGTGAAGGATATAAATCTAATATAAAGGAAACTATAATTATATCATTATATATAATATCTTGCTGATTCAAACACAGGTGCACATGTATACATACTTCATAATATGCAGTAGCTAGCGTCTGACATGCCATTATCTCACATACACACTGACACGATGATACAGTGTACTACGTCTAGGCATGTATACATACTTCATAATATGCAGTAGCTAGTGTCTGACATGCCATTATCTCACATACACACTGACACGATGATACAGTGTACTACGTCTAGGCATGTATACATACTTCATAATATGCAGTAGCTAGTGTCTGACATGCCATTATCTCACATACACACTGACACGATGATACAGTGTACTACGTCTAGGCATGTATACATACTTCATAATATGCAGTAGCTAGTGTCTGACATGCCATTATCTCACATACACACTGACACGATAATACAGTGTACTACGTCTAGGCATGTAAACATGGGATGTATGTGTGTCTGTCGTCAGAGCCTAACAACCGAGGGGTGTGTATCTATTAGAGAATTAATTCCCACACTATCACAAAGAACAATGTCCATTGATTTGCACCGAGGCTGCCAAACTACCATCAATAGGGACAGATGGAGCATGTGAATAGATGTATGGAGTGATATATAGTGGAACCCCTCTCTAAGGGCACCCCTCAAATGAGGAGACATGTCTGATAGGGACCACCTTTCCTATATATCCCCAAGAACAGTTCTTGCATTATCTCCTGAAATAAGTACATATGGGCACTATATAGAAGTTGCTCTGTATTAGGCCAGTAGGTTAATCAAGTTCATCTTGTTGCTATGTACATGTTTATACACTGTGGCTCTAAGGTCAAAGTGTTAATTAGGTGCCTGGGGGTTTAGGAATGCAATTGGCATAGTTCCCATCTGATATCATTTGGAAGTAAACTGTCTAATGAGGTCACATGTCTACTCCACCTTGACACCAGCCAACATCCGAAGCACGTGTTCGATCTGTGGCTACATTTTAGGCTGCAGAGAGATCTATTTGTTTACCCACACATGTGCTTGTGTGGAAGGCACGAGGCATACAGTGGAATCCCTCCAATCCAGACACCAATGGGACAGGAAGAAAGTGTCCATATTAGTGAGGTGTCCCATTTTCAGGGGTTGAATTCTGTTCTTGGGAGGGGTTCCCACTGTAACTTTGCACAGCTGTCCTTCATGAGTGCCATAACTTACCTACCCCCATTTCTCATGCTGTGGGGCTAATGAACACAACGAATTGAAACTGTTACTTTGCGAAGAAGATGATGGAGGAGAAGGCAGTGTTGACAATGCCTGCTCATGGGCGCAAAGAAAACGGGATCCAGTCTTGCATTATGTTCAGTGGGTCTAATGGAGCAGAAGAACAGATACTTAGCTTTGCACACGAAAGAAAACATCTGACACAAATTTGACACCGTTTTAACGGGAAAAAAGCAAGCGTGCGTATTTCGCGATGCCAGATCTCGCATTTAGTGTGTGTTTGTATGGTGAACAGTAAAATGGAGTATATAAGAATTCACCATAGTAAATCACATGCATGCATAATAGTAATCTAATAGTGGAAGCACAAGGAATTAACTCCCGTCACTGTGGAGAAAGTACTTTTCTCTTTCACTAACTATCGTAGTGCCGGTTTCCGATGTTTTTGTTCCTGTGATTGTTCCCGACAATAGGACGACAGATTAACAGCTTTAGCACCAATTATCTTGGTTTTATTGCCTTCCACTGTTACTCATTCCAACTGTGGCTTTGATGTCCCATTGAGAACAATCTTTCCCAGGGAGCTGTTTCTTTTTATAGTAACAGTACACAAAACTCAAAATAGCAGCCATGAAAAGATTTAAAAATTAATTTCTTTAGGCAGAGGTAAATGGAACTCTGGCGTTTTATAGAGATTTTAGAAAGCAGACTGCATGTCCAACTAGACCAGAACCTTCTGGAAGACAAGCCACATCTCACCTCTTTTAGCCACAAGCTCTCAGCTGATATTGCAGCCTGTGGTTGATTACTATACTATCTTGTGGTTTGATAATGGAATGAAAATGCATTTTGGAGAGGTGTATGGCAGGAGCGAGATGAGAAATTGGTTGGAAAGGGTTATTATAACTTTTTACATATGACAAAACTGAGAACCTGAGAGCAAGGTAAGGCCAGAAAAGAAACAGTTGATGAAGATATTGTTCCAGGCCACACAATCTGGTGTTTTGACAAGACCAATGGTCACACGGGAAACCAAGGCAACAGTTTGCTTATTGCCACACTCAGTCATGGGAGACACTTTACCAAAGATGGTATGATTAGTGTGTTTGTTTTGACCAGGCAGTCTCCTGCATGTGACCCTTAGTGATATTCAAATGGTTGAAGTATGCAGATAATATCAGTGCTGTGCAAAAATGGAAATCTTTGGGCCTAATGTCATCATAAATTTCTGAAGTTTTGGGGTGTGTCCTATGAATTTCCAGCAATAAATAGCGTTTTCTCTTTGGGTGGTATAATAGGGTTGCATCATTTTTTCACTGTGCATGTTTGTTTATT
Source organism: Geodia barretti (assembly GCA_030341885.1). Classification (NCBI taxonomy): domain Eukaryota; kingdom Metazoa; phylum Porifera; class Demospongiae; order Tetractinellida; family Geodiidae; genus Geodia; species Geodia barretti. The sequence continues at coordinate 7,883 of CASHTH010004295.1, forward strand.
ATTGGCTTCCTCCGTTCCCCATTTTTCTCTCCCTTCTCCCTCCCTCGTGTCATTGTCTCTCTCAACCCACGTGGTGTGTAGTCGGACACATCCCATGATGAATGTTTGGTGTCTTTTCACCACTGAATGTCTCGGAACACTTACACTTCGAATGGACACAGAGACAATGTGTTCCTGTGTCAGTCTGAACTCAAAGGCCCGATATACAATAGCTTCAATTCGCACGTAACACTCTCGGGATTGTCAGTCTACTGAATGCCAACCTCACAACAGGTGTAAGTATCCCGTGAGAGGTTGAACTGTGCTTATTTGAAAGTATTGTCGACACATTAGCCCCCCTACATGGAGTTGTATATAGGCTCTACTGTCGTAGTTTGTGCCTATACATGGTAATGAACACAGTTATAAATGCAGCATGCGCTGTATAAACAAGAGCACGATGTGGATGTGCTACAAATAGGGTTGTTAGGCAATTATGCTGAGACACGATTGCGAAAAAAATCGGTGATGCAACGATTGCACGAGTGCGGTTTAAGCATTGTGAACATTATCACGAACAGCGTCACAACAAGCCTTGTGACTGTATAGTTACACACACTAATGTAGGAGTAGCATGTAATTATGTCGCATAAGTATTGTATTGTTGTAGCTAAGCTATGGATGCGACACGTGACAATTCGTACTGCCTCATCAGAGTAAGGGTTTACCAGGACACCACTAGATCAAGATACTATGCAGATTAGGACAGCTTTTCGGGACAGGTTCCCCATTGTATGCATGTGGTAACCAGAACAATATACAGCGTGCAGTGTTTCCCCTTGTGTATTACAAAGAAGGATAATATGATAGAGTACTATCACGAGGTGAAATACACGTTGACCATGAACAGTAAAGACGGAGTACATAAGTAAATCACATGCATGCATAATAGTAATCTAATAGTGGAAGCACAAGGAGGGTGTGCTCTCTTTGACTGGAGTGTTTGCATTCCTTTGCGGCCATAAGAACCACGTGGTTTGTATAATGTATATACAACACGCACATAATAGGATGGGACTTCCTGGATTTCATAAGAATGCTTACGCACGGGCGGAAGTAGTCAGCGGCACTCTATATAAATACCTTTGCGGTTTGCACATAGCTAGAAGATTGAGTAATTTACCGTAGCTAGAGATACGTAGATTTGTGTGGATCGTACGAGTTACAAGAAAGACTGCCCCCGTCCTAAGTAGATGTACATCGGTCGATAGATAATTCTGTAATCTAAAGGAGAAGTTACCGTTAGAAAGCGGCAAAGCTTGGAAGCGTCGATTTTGTCGTACCGAAGTAAAGCCTGATTTGAGGAGAAATTCGACGGAAATAGGGCACACAGGTGCACTGCTCTCACACCACAGCGCTGCCGGTCGAAGAGTAAACCACTCGTGAACGCAACGGATTCTACTAAAAGATTTTGGTACGTTTGTGTCCCTCTATTCATGCTTGTGTTGTGCCATTGTTCTGGACACTGCTGCCTGACTTTTAGCCGCTCGCTACCTGCGTATCTAGCTAGTAGTACCACGTGGAGCGTGCTTTATGGGTGTTTTGCTAGCTAGCATTTTGTTTGCTGACGAATGCATTCCTTCGATCAACTACGATTTACCGTCTTACTTGTCTTTTTCGTGAATACTGTGCGGGCGCCATCTGGCTTTTTCCTTGTAGCTAAGTAGCTATGCTATGGCTGGCTTGCTTGTAACTTCGCGCGCGCGAGTCGTCCGTCCGTGTTCTTCTCCGCCTACGTTGCGTTCTTCTCCGCCCGATTCGTCGATCGTACGATCGATTTTGTGGTTTTAATTAACATTCCTCAATCCTTGCGGCGCCGGGCTTTCGCGCGCGTTTCAGGGCCGCCGACCAATGAGAGAGTAGCTGCGGTTTTGGCGGGCCGCATAGGATACAGAACAACGATACCGCCCCTTGTCAACAATCTAGAGCCGTCGAGGTCGTATATAGAGTCCGCGAGTTGTCCTCTCTTTTTCGCGTATATACGGTGGAATCGGCGGCGCCTCTTCGGCCGAGCCCATCGCGTTTCCCAGCTCGCGTTTCGTCTGTCTTTGATTGAACGCCCTCGCTCATCCCCGTTTGTGTTGCTGCAGTCAATCACCGATAGAGTCCGGAGAGAGAGATGGCGATGGCCAAAGCAGTGAGGACCCGCGGCAGGGAAGTTCTGCGAGGCCCGCTCATGCACCGAAAGAAAGGCTCGGGAGCTTGGAAGGTGAGGCAAATAGCCAAGCTAAGGCGTATTCTGCTTGGATGTATGTTGTAGCTCTAAACGTGGGCGGGTAAAAAAAAGTTATGTGCTGACTAGGTGACGACGGGGAAGGCCTTCGCCAGCTGCTTCCCTGGAAATGGCTTGCGTAGGTATCTGCTACTACTGCATGGGGAGCGTTCCTGCGTAGTTCCCGTGTGTATTCACCCCTACAAGGCTGGTGTGGGGCACAAGAACGCTAGTAAAACTGAATTTTCGCTTTCAATGTTGTGTGTTGTAGGTAGAGCCCATTTTCATGATGCTTCTTTCTAAACTGTGTCCCACCCCATGTCATATCTGTGTCTATCTCCCCAGAGGAGAGCAGTCATTGTGTTTTGTGGGAGCGAGAACGACGGGAAACTGCACTCGGCCTGCATGGCCCTGTATGACAACTACGAGAACGTGGAGCGAGCCGGCGACAAGAAACCAAAGAAGATAATCCAGCTCGTGGGTGCAAAGGTTGAGGAACCGACCTACGCGTCTCCCGTCGGTTCCCAGGGGTCGCCGGGGTCAGGTGGAACTCCGCTGGAGAAAGCCTGTCAGTTCCTGGTGATCCATTCCAATGAAGTGAACGAGTTCAGATCGGAGAGTGGTGACATGAAGGTCCACTGGCTGAAGCTTCTCACGCTCCTGACCATGTTTCCTTACTCTGTCATCCCAGAGGAGCCTTCCTCCAACCCAATCAGCGAGGGATTCCGTTACAAACTGGACCCCAAGTCCTATGGAGCAGGTATAATTAATACACACTATGTTGATACCCACAGTACACTCCACTTGGGGTTGGAGCAGTATACCAATAATACGCCATTTGTTGTGGTTTGGGGGCTGTTTAACTCCCTCACCCCCAAACACTCCTCCCCTACTGAACTAAAAACAAATCCCCAGACTCAGAGTTTGTTTACTTGTCGCACTAAGGAGTGGGTGGGATGACCTTAGTTGTATTTAATGTACACACAATTGCCCCCTAGTGGCGCCCCCTATGTACATTTATTTAGTGAAAAGAAAACCCTTAGCTTCCTGTAGTGCAGGGGGAAACTCAGCAGGAAAGAAATCTGAAACTTCCTTCAGGTTTCCCCAATTTGTTAGGGTCTTTTCTTGGAATAATAAACTGAGCAAGGGATTTTAATAGAATAAACTGAGCAAGGGATTTTAGACATACTTAATATAAGGCTTTCATTCCCTATGAATTCTTGAAATTATTCCCCAGAGGTTATTACAAATACCTCAAGTTTACATCCCTAGCTGTGTTACAACCAACCTCCTTATGTACAAGTGGTACCCTGTGTGGAGTATAGGCATGGGTAACTCAGGCTATTTTTAGTACTAGGTGTGGTGGGAGAGGTATATTTAGATCATGGAGTCAACTTCCCTTGAGCCCTGGCCTCTAACAATAACCAAGTGTGCCAACATCCTTGCTATTGCATGCCTTTCTCACCCACCTTTTCCTCCTTCCTTTACCCTTCTTCCCTCCCTCTCTCTCCTCTCTCCTCTGTCGCCCCAGATTCAGCATGGGCAGTGTACATCATGCCAGAGGAGGTGGGCTCCAGATGCAATATGCTGGGGGTCCACATTCTCCTCCTCAAAGGTGGCATCCCTAATCAGAGTGTGGGACAGCTCCAGATCGTGAGTCCGTCCGACGCGGGGAAACCGATCGTCGCGTGGGACCGAGACAAGATGCGCAGAACGGGAAAGACGGGGAACCTCGTGTTCATCGAGATCGGGCGGAGGTGCCATGGAGGGCCGGGGCTGGTGTGGATGTATGCTGGGTTTCGAGGAGGCTCACCCTCTCAGAGAAACTCTCCACAGGTGGGTTTAACCTATAAACAGCAGAGTATGGTTTGTGGTTCAGGAGGATACTTGTATGTGTTACAGTTGTGGCAGGTTTTGACGTGTTGTGAACATTAAAATGTTCAAAATTTCAAGATTTTGACCCAAGACAGGATAGTTCCAGGGTGTCAGCACATAAACTCAAGGTTTTACCCAAGATTAGAACATCTTGGTGCCTGTGTGTGCTACAGGTGGGAAGCTGTGATGTAGTGTTGTTCTAGTCTACTGTCGCTGGTTCTAGACTAATCTGGATAGTCTCTGGGACCCCTATTGTTGGCAAACTCTAGGGAGGTTGGACATGTACACATCCAGATTAGGGCACCTGGCCACATAATGACTGTTGTTAGTAGCTAGCCACAAGTGGAGCTGTCTATCCCATCTTTGGTGAAACGCAGCTTTTTCTATGCTTGAAACCTAGTGAATTTGCCCTTCTGTGTGTGGGGACAATAGCTGTGTATATAGCTGTGCCTATGCATTCATTTTCAGGGAGTCTTTAGTAGGGCTGATGCCTTGTTTTTGGCAATTGCCCCTGTCCACTAGCTGTTTATTTTGAAAGCTGTGGGCATTAGAATGTTTGTGAACATATTTACAAGGGCAGTCCCAAAATCCTACCTTTTATTGAGTGCGGAATTTTAGGGGTCAGTACAGCATACAATGGAGATTGATAAATGCATGACTGTGGCGGGGACTCTGGCCCCTGTGCTTGTATATCTATTAGGTCAGACCACTCCAACCAGCCAGGACACCTGGCTACATGGCACCAAGACTATTGGGATCTCTCTCCCACACAATCTTTGCCATTCATCCATAGCCCCTAATTTCAGGGGACCTGTCAACAAAGGTCCACAGTTTGTAAACCCAGGCCAATTTCCTTGCCTATTTTGGCCCTGACCCTGTTCTAGCGCACCAGTTTGCCAACCTTTACACAAGCTGGGGCATTGCTACTGTGTTGTTTGTTGTAGCTAGGGTTGAGCATCCGTAATTATGTGGTGAAGCCTTACTACCTAGTCTTCCACTGTGCAGGAAATTGCCTAGTTATGTGTGGTACACCTGCAGTCTCACTAGTGAGGTATCCCTATCACCTGATTGTGGGGCAGCTAGATCACGCTGCCTGCCCTCCTTCCCTGCTTGCATATCCTGTTGATATAGAGAGCCTCTGGAGGTATATAGACCTGCTTGGGATGAGATCACACTTCCACCACCATTCAGTCCCCAGGTCAAAATAACCTCATTCTTTGTCTGTTGGGACTGTGGAAGCTGGTTCTTGGAAACCACTCCAGTAATGAATGAATGAATGGGAGTACCTATGGCAATATGGTGTATTGTGTGATATCTGATGGGAGGACCCATCCCAGAGTGTCATTTGTTTGCACAGTATAGAGTAACAACACACACCACAACACACCACAGCTAGAGGTGGTGTGTTTACTGTGGCCTACTTGTGTGTGTGGTGTGTGTGTGTGTGTGTGTGACCTCATGACTGGACAGGAGGAGGGCTTATGTTGTCTGGGTAGAAGGGGCATTCTCGGAGGTCTGGTGTGTCTGGAATGTGAAGGAGTGTAAGTTCCGGTGTAGTAGGGTAGACTGCTGTACTCCTCTATGCCTGGCACTAAGATGCACATGGAGAGATTTCTCCGGATACTTATATGGTCTGTGTATCATGAGATGGCATTCCCGACATTCTCTAGTATGAAACCACAAGCCTTCGGGTCTCGGATTGCCTGCTGAAATTTGAGCCAACTGGCCTAATATGCCTGCAAGTGGGATCTAACTGCCTCAGCGTTTGAAGGCTCTCTCTCGTGGTGTAGACGATGCTGCGCGTGCCAACAAAATGTGGCAGGGAGATTTGGAACGCAGTGTTTAGCTGTCTGTTGAAACTCTCTCTCTAAGGACACTCCTGAAATGAGGACACCTCTATACTGAAGATACATTCCTTTCCTTTCCCTTAAAGAATAGTTCTTGCAATTTAACCCCTGAAATAGACACCTCACTAATATGGACACTTCCTTTGGGGTCCAGACTAGGAGGGTTCCACTGTATTATGGTTGGTGTTTGTGGCTGGATGGGACAGCTCCAGGTGCAACTGCTCTGTACATTGTTTACTGTTGCCTGGTTGGGTAGTTCCTGTAGTGTGGTTGATAAACATGTCACCTTTCAACCTCAGTGCAGTGGATACTACTACTACCACTGTGGGCCTGTAGGCTCTGACCTTCTCTTGTACCCATGATGACCACGTGGTCTGGTGGGGTGGATAGTGTATGTAAGTACATGTACTAGTGGTGGTGTGATTGAGTGGTTTCCTGGGTATATTATGGAGCTAAAGCCTCAACTTCCTCTCTTTGTGTGCCTCCAAGTCATTTCTGACTCAACAATGGAGCCCCAGCCTTCCTGTCTGTCACTTCCCTCCCCACCCCCTCTGTTCCTGTGTACGCCCTATTTTACATTTTTAGCACACCAGGGGTTTGTTCTATCTTCCTGGACGAGTTTCTTTCCCCAGAACAGCTCTTGCACCCCTGAAATGAGAACACCTTACTAGTATGGGGGACCCTCTCTTATTTCCCATTGCTTATCATAGCGACCTCACTGTAGCTGTCTCTGGATTTACCTCGCCTCTCTCTGTTCTTTCCCTCAGATTCCTCTTCCAGGGAGATGGTAAGGCAGTGTCCATCCCCACCAAAGACTCTGCCGTCTATTCCAGACCACGTTCCTCCATTGACATGAGTCTCCCGTCGTCCTACCAGAGATCCCAGTCCTCCTCCAGTTTCCAGTACAGTCAGGTGTCGGTTGGTGCAGGCGACGACTCGGGGTTCAAGGACTCGCCTATCTCTCGCTCCCGCTCCCCGGCCCAAGACGTCCCTCCACCGGTACGTCTCGATAAACACCCATCCTTCCGTAAACAGCGTTCGGTCCCCGTGCCTCGCAGCTCACGCAGCTCGGCCTCCCCGAGTGGCAGTTTCGGGGCTCCGTCCCAGCAGTCTTACAGTCACTCTGTGGGCTCGTTCAATGATGATGAAATGTTTGACGAGCGAGCAATGTCGAGACAGTCCGTGTCGCCACACGACGAGGGGTACTCCGAGGAGAACGAGGAATCGGGGAGCGGACAGTTCAGGATGGATCCTGAGTTCGGTGCAAGTAGCGACGCTCATCATCATCATTACGAAACTATGCCTCTACACGGTCAAGACCAGCACGAGTACGAAACCATGCGCCACCCGAGCCAAAGCGGACACCATCCGGCTCAGGAGGACTACATCAAGATGATCCCGGCCTTTGCAAATGGGATGACAATTCCGCGACCCGTCGTATCCAGCAATTACGATGTTCCTCCAATTCCACGACCCGTCGTACCCAGCAATTACGACGTTCCACCTCCATTCCGCAAACGGAACGGAGAGTCTCCGATTCCATCTTCAGCCAGTCCGTCCTCAAACTACGACAATTCTGGTCCACTCCCGACGATTCAAGAGGCTCCGAAGACACACGAGCGACCGGAACTGTACGAAAACGTGCCCGCTGCGTCGAAAACAAGAGACGAAGATTTCGTTGTCTACCACCCGAACTACGAAAATGCCGAGATCAGGAGCCAGCGGCGGAGAGATAGCTGCGAGACGTACCAGAACGTCCCACTCATAGATGAGGACTTGCCCCAACAATCATTCCGCGGTCGGACCCGCAGCATGGAGAAGGGGCAGTACACTCCACCAAGGAACAAGAACGGTCCTCACTTGCACTACGCCCAGCGCCAGTCATCCTCCACTGCCGTGTCGCCTCCCGGGCTGCCCCCTCGTGTTCCTATCGTTTGACCAACTTCAGACCTGTGACTCATCAACCCTCCCTCTCCCCCCTTACCCTCTAATTATAAAGAAACCTCAGCCTATTTAACCGAAGCAGAGAATTGGAAGCTAATAATATTTATACCAATATAACATTGCACATCACATCACGTTCCAGATTTGGCAGCAATTGTTGGTAAAATAACGAAAAAATTCTCCAAAAAAAAGAAATTCCTACAACTGACTCCAACATTATATCCATTTTGGTGATTTTGGCGATTTTGGCCGTTTACGTTGTTGGGATATCGATTCGCTATATTTTCTGTGAGAATACACCGTGGTCGCTTGATTCGACTGTGTGTGGGTATCTTCGTTTGAATCTGTTGTGTTTAACGGTATGTACCGCTCATTTCTCGTTTGTTGTGGCATGCACTGTCGGAAATTGTTCGTTTGGACTCTTCAATTTTTTGGTCGTCTTTTGCTCTCTATGTAATTACGAGTGGATTATTGTAACCATGTGATTGTAATGCCGGTAAAAATTAATGCTGTAGTCATTTTAACCCCTTTCCCCCTACATCCCAATCCTGTGTATTTGTGTATGTATGTACACTGTTGATTATAACAATAGAGCCATTCTCTGATCACAAGAATACTGTTGAAAGCGCAGTGCATTTTGCGAGCGCATTTGGAAAATCGGTGGATAGCCACCTGCAAATGAGCAGTATGTATTATAATGTACACTGCAAGCTATATTGGTGAGCCTGGATTTTCAGAGTAATGCACCCGAAAGCAAAATGCATTTGTGCCTGTGAGCCTGAAATAAGTTGTGGTCAGTCTGAGTATATAAAGGCACCTGGGTATACATGCATGCATGCTGAAAGAGCAAAGGCACACATGGTGAGTGCATGTAGTGGAGATGTGGTGCGTTGGCAATTTTCTGGCATGCTTTCTCGGAAACTGGAGGTTGTTTATCCTGAAAATGCTTGATACTGGAGTCCTTTCACCCAATTGTGTCTTCGAGTTAACAGGTGCATAATAATAATAATACAGGTGGATGCAGAGCTCCTGCAATTAAAAGCTGGCTCTGCTCTCATAAAGCTGCATGCCCACTTTATATCAGCAGTCTCTCGCGTGTTGCACAAATCCACTACAAAGCCTCACTACAGCAATAAGTTTAGAGTTTCATTTCTTCCCTCTTACTTTTCACACACACATTCTTTCTGGCTTAATTAGGTCATGAGTGAGGCATTTACGGGCAGATCGTGAAGAAAACCACGCACGAGTGTGCAAAATCATTACAGAACAGAAATACGGAGTGGAATTTGAAGTTTTGGAGCAGGGTTAAACTAGTTCTGGAGGGGGTGGAGTTTCGGGAATCTTCCCCAGTGAAAGTGTTCGGCTTTGAAAGCCTTCAGCTCTTCTTCTGTTAGCTGGTGAGCTGTTGTCACTGTTGAACTGACTGTGATGGTGGACTGCTGGGTTGAGGATGCTTCTGGTATTGTTGGTTGTTCTGAAGGAGGGAGGGAGAGGGAGAGGGAGGAAGGGAGAGAGAGAGAGAGAAAAGAGTGAGGAGGAAGAGAATAAGGGAGGAAGTCGAAGGTCTAATGTAATGTATCTTGCTTCAAAGCTTCCGTGCAAATTAAATATTTGGGGAGTGAGTGTAAGCATGCATGCAGGGCATGTGCCCCTCACTGTCTACGTGATTTACTATGCATGGACAATTGCCTTGGTTGGAGTGTCAATTTGCATTACTCAGACTGCCCCCGCCAACTATCCTAACCTTGTAAATGAGGCATGCCACATAATAGTAGTCACACCCTTACAATCTGCGCATGTGCATAACATAGATACGATACAGAACCTTCCAAATAGAGCACACCTGTCTCTTGGTTCTGACCTATACTGTTTCATTCCAACCTCCGAAATGCACACTTTATATGTTCCTGAGGTGTCCTTAAGGCTACACTGCACATCTGGCTCACCCATATTTACCTGCAATTGACAAAGACCCCTGTGCTAACGATCCATTCGCAGTGTTTGAGGTTCCGGATGGTCCAGCGAACAAGCTCGCGGGAGCATCCGGTGAACTGGCAAACGGAGACCTTTTGCTGCTTCCGTCTGTCACTGCACCAAAGATGGAAGGTTGTTCCTGAGGAGTCTGGAAGAGGGCGGAGGGAGAGATGGCCGACGACGAGGCAGTTCCTCCATCTCCAGAGAGCTGTTTGCATACAGAGACCCATAATTGAAGGGTCAGAGTCAGAGTGGGCCAACCCTCAATATACAACTCTGGCCGTTTTCCTTCAAAAAATTTCCTTATACAACAAAAACCGGCAAGAGTTGTATATGGAGGGTTGGCCCACTCATGATCATTGCCCCATACATACAGAAAGGCACAATCATGATAATAGCTACATACATCTATGACAATAGGTAAAATATGTACAAAGGCACATAGTCATAGAGCCCCCATACATCTATGATGGTAGGTTACTAACTTAGTGATAACTGAACGAGGAGACTAGAGAGGGGCTCACCAAACTCTGAACAATTATTGGAGTGATTGCCATTAGCTCTCTCCTGGCGCTCATTGCCTGCTCGTGAAGACTGCTCAGCTCGGCGTGGTAGGCGGTCTGAGCTGCCGGGTCCTGCATTGCCTGATAGGCCTTCCACCGCAGCTCCTCTGGCGAAGTGTCGACAAATCTCGGGACACACCTCCCCTCTCGCTGGCAGGAGTAGCAGCTGAACGGCCACATCTGGGACTCGGTCCATGTCTCCATGTCTTCCCGGATCACCTGACTGGGTGTAGTTTGTATGTATGAACAGTGGAAACTCTGTGCAAAGGACACCTTGGAAACAATTAAGTGTGGTGTCCCTTATAAACTTAGCATGGGGTATTCAGGTAATGAACTTAGTATGGGGGCGAAACCAGAGGCGTCCGTTTTCAGAGGTTTAACTGTATGCACTGTTTGTGGTTCTTACGCAAGTTCTTCGGGTGAAGTAGGTTCTGAGGTCGAGGGTCCTCTATTTCCATAACCGCCTCCTGGTCCTCCATATGAACTGGTGTTTGAAGGTCCATAACTACCCACCTCTGTCGCTATGGCCACCACGAAATCCATAACTCCCACCTCTGTCGCTATGGCCACCACGAAATCCATAACTCCCACCTCTGTCGCTATAGCCACCACGAAATCCTCTATTTTCATAATCCCCACCTCTGTAGCTATAGTCACCAACAGGTCTTCTATTTCCATAACCCCCTCCTCTGTCGCTATAGCCACCACGAAATCCTCTATTTCCATAACCCCCTCCTCTGTCGCTATAGCCACCACGAAATCCTCTATTTCCATAACCCCCACCTCCGTCGCTGTAACCACCAAACCCGCCACGCCCCCATTTCCCCTCCTCCATAACCACCTGAGTTGAAGTGCTCGAATCTGTTACTGTCCCTCCCTGCCTGAAAGAAACACGCACGCACATAATATGGTGCACAAAACGCACTGTTGCTCTCACCTCGCGGTGGTCATATCCGTAACCACGTCTGGCTTCGGGAAAAGACGCATCTAGAAAAGTAGACACTCAGGTAAAGTGTCTGATTGGTCACGTGAGGCTGGAGTTACTACTGGTTTGTCCGCCTCGACCTCCGGCTTGGCGCCCCGTCTCGTGACTATAGCGGCACCTAGCTCCGAAGCGGCATCTTCCCTCCAGGAAGTAACGGCAGACCTGTTCGTTGCTCATTTTCCCTGCTCGACGAGAAAAGGGGTTAATTACTCAAGCCACACCCCCCCTTTATTACGTTTTGCATGCACAATCCCAGTTTTCTTACGATTTTGTGGCGAAAACCAGTGCTTCCTTATGACCAATCAATATTATTTTTCATAAATTCATATACAGCATTGATAATCCCCCAAGAGATGAAGGAGCGAGTGTAGTTTATGTGAATCCCCCGGTACAGCTTACGCCAGCGTCGACCCCGCTCGTCGAAGATGGTCCGCGCGGTACGCAACATTCCCACGTGCGGTCCTTCGACGACGGTCTGCATTCGCGTTTTCACGACGTTCAGCGCGAAGAAAACGGAACTGAGGAATGCGCCAAGGCCGGCTCCGCTCACAAATGCGTTGAATGTCTTCCCGAGCTCGGAGCTCGGGTGCGGGAGAGCGTCCATGAGCGGTTGGCGTAGCCCGAAGAAGAGCACGTTGCTGAGCCCGTTACGCACGACGATTGCGGAGGTCCCGCGGTACAACTCGCGCACTCCTCCGCGTCCAGCGATGTCGCGAAAGGCGTGGAAAGTATTCTGGTAGCGCTCGTGGAAGTCCTTTACCTGCAGAACGACCTGGACTCGCTCCAACGGGGCGAGAATCGCTTCCGTAGTTCCGGCTCCCAGCGCCGCTAACGTGTGAACGACGGCGTACGGTGAGTTGGGAGACAATCGTAACATGGAGTCGCGATACTTGTGGTACGTCCCGAACATCAGCGAGACGGACGCCGTACGCTGCAGCAGAGGCGGGAGAAGCCCGCGGTAGAGGTTCGCGAGGCCCTCTTTGCGCAGCTGCCGCAGTGCGTTGAAGAAACGGAACCCGTGGACCTGTTGACGGAACATGACCTTGTTGAGCGGGAACGTCGCGCAGACGTTCACAAAGGAAGCAACGCCCCCACAGATGAAGTCTTCGGCCTGTTGGTGTGGTGCAAGGCGGGCTCGCGTCTCGACCTCCGCCGTAACTGCTCCGGATTCGGCATCGTCGCCCTTGGAAGTCGTAGAGACGGTTGGCGGTCGACTTGTAGTCGTGGAAGACATGGGTTGATGCGAGCGACTCACCGACTTCTCCACTCTGCTCACACAGGTCGTGGTCGAGGGTTCTTCAGTGTCTGATGCTCATGACAAGGAATCCCAACAAAGAAAACCAGGAGAAGAAGACAGACAAACAATCATGGGCGGCAGTCTTCACAAATATCGTTGGGTAAGGGTTAAAAATAAATAATGTGCGCATGCGCGGATCATTTCGGGAATGAATGGCTAATGTCTGTGCAGCAGTGGATGTCGCGAATGGGCTGCGGCTAATTGTCTGTGGAGTTCTTGGATCTTCATGTCTTTGATATGTACGAGATGCTCTAGCCTCGTCACCTTCATTTGTAACAACTGCAACAAGAGAGAAGAGACGTAGAAATAAGTGTATTAGTCGCAAACCACAAATTTCCTTGCTGGTTGCACGTACTTGGATGTATTCTTGAGTCTCGAAGAGCTTCTGCTCTTTCTCTGCCAGTCTGATCTGTTGCTTGGCACTGTCGTCCCTCTTTCCTCCTGCCAGAGCAACACTTGGTACATTGGTCGACTGCGGCCTGAAAGATTTGTTTAAAAAACAGTATGATAGCGTCATGCTTAATAATACTGATCAAGAAAGGGCCACAATGCGAATTAATGTTCCACTAGTTAATTATGCACATAGCTTCAGGGATAAGTTGTTTTTCTGCATGAATCACAGCATACATACATATATATGCAGGGAAAACTTTATGCGCACGACTTACCCAAGCCTGTTGTTAGTTCTCCCAGCATAAGTCTTGCTTCTTCCGTGGATGATGTTGGGCAGTTTTGTTAGAGTCTGAGCTACTTGTGCCTGTCCTCCAGTGTCTCTGATACCTCCTACGCCACCCTCTATGACAGTGCCAGTGTGCAGATGAATGGGAGGAAGTGTGGAAGTGTTGTGCGGTTGCGCAGGTCGGGGATAGTTTGCAGGCAGACGAAGTCTTGATTGAAATGGAGGTGGAGCTGCTGGGTTTTGCGGTTTTAATTTGATGGGTGGAGCTCTCGGGAAAGGTAGGTGGGGCTGGGGGTGAGGGAGCTCTAAATGGGGTTGGGGTAAATGCATCTCGTTTATTCGAGAAGGTTCGTAGGTAGTGGTTTCATTGATAGTTGCCATTCTGTGAAGATGCTGGGGGTTTGTAGGAGGAAGGGGGTTAAACTGTCCGTAGGCAGTAGGTATTTCAGATGTGGTGAGCTCATTAGGGTCGTAGGGATAACCGGCGTCGAAATGGTGATCTTCACCAACTCTTTGCCTGGTTCTGGAGATACCTCTCAATCTAATGACATTTTGAGTTTGGTGAAAGGTAAACAGCATAGAAATAGTGAATGAGACTAATCACTGGCTTTACTTTTGTGTGCAGTGTGGTGAGGATAAACTCAATCGCTCCTTGCTTGTTCGCAGACACACTCTGAATAATGTCATCGGGAATGGAGAAATTCAGTCTTGAAAATACTTTCCCTGAAGAGAGACGTTCACTCTAAAGCTACGTGATTTGTCCACTTACTGTTTAGTGTCCGCCAGTTTTCTATCTTGTGTGTTGAAGAGTTTGCCGGGGAGTAATTGTGTAGCTCCACCAAATGGGGCAGGAAGTGGTGCACTATCTCCGCAGTCAGCACTACGTTAACGAGAGAATCAATGGCAGTAATAATTCTAATTCCCACGGTGATTGTGTGCTACATACAAGTTTTGTAGTGTACTGTGTGTTTACCTCCGTCACTGAAATCTCTTGCGATGTTTTTCTTGGCTCGAGAGAGAGGGATCTCGTCTATCCAACAGTACAGTGCCTGCAGTTCCTCTTCGCTCAGATCTGCCATGGCCGACCCTCCCTGCTCTTTGGGACTTACAGGATTTGATTTCGCGGGGTTTTTGTGTTTACTGAGCCCGCTGCTGCTATGGTGATAGGCCGCGCCCAAACACAACGGCGGCGGCGCGTGCCATTGGAATTTAACCCTTTTCCTCCCCGCGCTCGTTGCGGCCGGGGGTGTGGTGGGTGCGGCTCTCTTTGCGCTCTGACGTGTCACTTTCGGGTCTTTTTCGGCGAGAAGAAAGTTGAGTGCGAGGCGAGGAGGGCGAGGCAGGGAAGGCTGTTCGAGAACTAAAAGACACCAGAATGACCTTGAAATACTTACTGCCGCTCGTTCTGGCCCTCCTCTTCAAAACCGCCGCGCCAGCAGGTAGCGTGCGAGGACGACACGTGTGTGCGGACCTGTAGTCATGATTTGTCGTTGGCAGGATTTCAGCAGGTGACGTGTGGATCAGTGTTGAAGATAGCGAATGTTGACTCCAGTGACAGACTTCACTCGCATGATGTCAAGTATGGCTCGGGCAGCGGGCAGCAGGTATGCACAGTTTGTTAGGGAGGGAGGGAAAGGAAAAGATTGAAGGAAGAAAAGGGGAATGGAAGGAGAGAAGAGAGGGACACTAACACGAAAAACTGTTTTGAATGCACACAGCTGAATATTGAATAGTGTTAGGTTGACTATGAATGTAGTCAAGATTCTTGCATGGCAACCAAGTAAACTGGGAAGGCCTCAAACCTCTAATGAGTGATAATGTTATAATGTGCCTGGGGATTGTTTGGTATGTACAGCTGCGTGCTGAGAGGCTTGTCGTGTGTACGGTTACCAAGTAATGCAGATAAACGGGGAAAACTGGTTTTACATTGTACGACACAGGATGTACAGGCTAGCAGCAACAAACTGCGCTATTCTATAGGGATACTGTACATCAAATGGCACATACATAACTTAGTGGACATTTGTAGCTAGCCAAATGCTCTTTCAATGAGATGTGCATGTGCAAATTGGGATAATACCTATTTTGTAGAACTTGAGAATCCTTAGTTCTTTTAGTTGTGGTTGGCTAGCTATAAGGGGAGTAGGTTTTACAATGTATGACAAAGTGCGCTTTCAACGTGAATGCACTATAGTCCCATGCTATATGAACATCATGTTTATGTGTGTCAGTGGTAAGAATTGGGTACAAATGGTGTTGCCCATGGTGCACGTGTTACTGTCTTTGTTCCGCTCCAGACTGTGACGGGGGTACCACATGCCGATGATGTCAACAGCTATTGGCTGGTGAAGGGAGCATATGGGGTGGACACCAACTACCAACGAGGGTGAGATGACACACCCCCTTTTCGTCTCTCTCTCTCTCTCTCTCTCTCTGGGTTCACATTATGTAAATGGCTACAAGGAGATTCAATCCTAGGGACACAACATGTAGAATGCTGCACGGCACACATCGCTGGCCTTTGTGACACATCCTAACTCTTGTTTTGTCTTTCCTTACACCCACCCTTACCCTCCTCCCTCACCTCCTTGCCCCTCCCCCACCCCCTCCTTCCCTCTCTCCTCACTACTCTGTATGCAGGGCATCTGTCCAATGCGGCTCAGTAATCAGACTACAACACGTACAGACTCGCAAGTTCCTACACAGCCACAGATTCAAATCTCCACTATCAGGTGCACCATCTACATCTTGTACATGAAAACGTCTTTTCAAATCCTTTCTTTGTTGACTGTGGGTTTGTGTAACCCATGTGTGCCCCTGAAACCGAGAAGTCATTTTGACAAACACAAGAAAACCAGAAACGCACTGTTCATTAAATGTGACATTCCGTCTCGGTCTCCCAGGCAACCAGGAGGTGAGTGCGTTTGGAGGCGACGACAGCAGCGACAGTGGTGACAACTGGGAGGTCGAGTGCTCCTCTTCACAGGCCCAGTACTGGCAGAGGGACGAAAACGTCAGACTCAAACATGTGGACACCAATGCGTAAGTAATCTCTCTTTCGCTCTCCTTCTCCTTCACTCCTCTCTCCTTCTCTCCTCTCTCCTTCTCCCCCTCTCCTTCTCCCCCTCTCCTTCTCTCCCCTCTCCTTCTCTCCTCTCTCCTTCTCCCCCTCTCCTTCTCTCCTTCTCTCTCCTTCTCTCTCCTTCTCTCTCCTTCTCTCCTTGTTTTTTCGCCATTCAGAAAGTGTATTAATTACGAGCCATCAGTAAACATCAATGTAAATGTAAACATGCGGTGTTGTTTGTGTCCACATGTAGGTATCTCCACATCACTGGACATAAGTACGGCAGGCCTATTTCAGGGCAGAAAGAGGTGTCCGGGATCTCCACCAAGTCCAGTAGCAACCTCTGGAGAGCCATGGTGAGTGCTTCTGATTCACCCGTAAAGTGTGTATAAAAAAAAATGTATGCTCTCCTCTTCCTTCCTCTCTTTCTCCCTAATTTCTCTTACAGGAGGGCGTCTACCTTGATTCTGAGAAGGTTGCGTAACACTTCATAACACACCCTAGAATCATTGCATGTTAAAATTGACGCAGCAGTTCATTTTTTGATTTTACTAGAGTAAACGCAACTAAAATTTTATGCGTAAGCATGGTCAATTTTTGGAAAAAATTGATGTCACTTTTCTCATGAAACAACCACCACCACACTGCATGCGTAAAACTATAATAAGATGATGTCGTTGAATGCTCTATTATTATACACAATGTTTCAGAGGTCATGTGACTTGAGGTGATTAGTCATGTGACTTGAATGACCAATCAGAGCTCGTCTTTTGTGTCCACGTCTTCGTCCATGTCGAAGTCTGACAAATCATAATCGTCTTCTACAGGCAGCTGCATTATATAAGACAAGAGAGTAGATAAGTATGTAAAAAAGGAGAGATCACAATGTTTTATACCTCGCCGTCTTTTCCGTCCCATGGCTCAACATCGGGTATGGTCGGCAGCTCATCAAACGCTACGGTAACCCCTCGCTGACCAATCAGATTCCTGACAAACTCGCTGAGTCCCTCATTGCTGAATGCTCCCCTCAGAATGGAGTATACCTTCCTACGACTGTTGACTGTCGCCATTGCCTGGACGCAGTGGGAATGGAGTTAAATCACAATTGTGTACACAAGTGTCAGATTCTGGTACCGTACCGGGTATCCAAATCCCCCGATCTCTAGTTTCTCCTCCAGATCAGGAAACTGTCCGCCCTCGGCCCAAACCCACCTGGAATAGAACCAAGACACAACACCAACATTATTATAATGCATCGTAAGAGGGTTAAATCATAAATACCACCGTTTTGGGGTGGTACTAAAATTCTTCCACAAGGCAAATAAAAACAATTGATAACTAACAGTAAATCAAATATTTGTGATAGTGTTGTAGTAATAGGAGTGGTGGTTTACCCGAACGAGCGTTGTTTGTACTTTTCTCCGAGTGTGAGGAGAGTCTCAATGTAGCCGTTTCTACCTCTCAGCTCCACTGTCCAGGATGTGGGGCAGGAAAGACAGCATGCAGAGCTGCTTGTTCGCACACTCGTCGAGAACTGCCTGTCCCGTTAGCTGTGAGGGAGGGAGGGAGGGAGGGAGGGAGCTGGAAATAAAATTCCAGGGCTTGTATATACACTTCACAGTTCTAGTCTTTCTTCAAAGTACTGTTGAGACACTTTAGCATTCATTTTGTTTGTCCGTCGCTTTTTCACTAGCGGATGCTGGGTATTAGGGTCTAGTGGGAGCTCACACACACAGCACAGGCACACACGCACGCACGCACGCACACACACAGCCTCACAACCTGCAGTATCTCGGGGGGTGGAAGTTTAGCCGACCATCTCTCCAGCGCCCACTGGACGATGTCACTGGTGGTCCGACCTCCGCTGTAATCCTCGAAACCTTCGGCCGTCTTGGAACCTGCCGGCCAGGTCTTTATGGTGGGGAATCCTTGTATCTGAGGGAAGAGCAGGAGAACGCGAGAAAATCAAAATAACACAAAATGAACTTCATGGTGGGGAAAAAAGAAGACACAAAGATCTTTATGGTGGAAAAGGAAAAAAAAAAAGAAGAAAGATCGGGAAACGAATCCTGCCAAGGCCACGAGAGAAAACTTGCTTATCTGTACGCAATGCAGCAGATCTATGAACCACAGCCACAGAATTCAGCAAAAAATTTGAAGTAAGGTTCAAAATTTGTAGAACACAATGCACACGTACATTGCGGTACTGACTCACCTGGTAGCGTGATGCAACTGCCTTGTGTACTGTCGCGTCCACCACTCCAAGTTTGACTTTTCCCTTCAGCTCCGTTGCTGCGGCTGCCCAGTGGGGAGCTAGGTTCTTACAGTGGCCACACCTACATCAGTAAACTCTCTGTAATCTACCAGTAAACTTGCAGTAATCTACCAGTAAACTCTAAGTAATCTACCATTTTTCCAAACGCCAATAAACTCTTATAAAAAACTCTTACCATGGAGCATAGAATTCCACCAGCCATAGGTCCTCGCTCTGCAGTACGAGCTGGTCAAAATTATCGTCCGTTAGTTCAATCACGTCCTTTTCCCCTCCTCCACTTCCTCCCCCAGACGAACCACCACTCCCTCCCTGTAGTGACAAGAGGGTTAATTAATTAACTAACCCTTGATTCCCAGTCTACATAATATACAGTGAAACCTTCGA
Source organism: Geodia barretti (assembly GCA_030341885.1). Taxonomy (NCBI): domain Eukaryota; kingdom Metazoa; phylum Porifera; class Demospongiae; order Tetractinellida; family Geodiidae; genus Geodia; species Geodia barretti. Next base: position 27,021 of record CASHTH010004295.1, read on the forward strand.
AAAAGGATCCTCCAAATAAGGTCACCTCTATATAAGGCACACTTGGTTTTAGTGTATCAGACTAAAGGATGCCTCCGATCTTTTTCGGAGGTTTCGTGCTAAAACACGCTGTTACACAGTGGAAACTCTAAATAAAGCACACCTCCGATAACGAGAAAGTGGACTTACCCCCGAGGTCTTCTTTGCTCCCATCCTCTCGCGGGCCACGTCGCGAGCCACTCGGAAACTCTCCTCAACTATGGCATCCGCCGTCCTCTGACCTGGGGGAATGGGAATCGGACTCTGACACCGCTAAAGGAATTAGCAAACCTTCCCGAAGCAATTTAAAAAATTTAGCAGGATTCCTAAAAAATAAGTGGGCAATCCAAAAAAACACACCAGTGGATTCCCAAAAATTCTGAGAACTGGCGTCCATTAAATTCGTCTCTACAAAATGCGATTGATTCCGTGCGAAATGTTTAGGAGAGGAGACAAAAAGAGAGGTACGTATAATATAAACACCTTGATAATCTGTGGGCTTGTTCTTGTTGGCACCGAATATCTTGATACTGGGGAAACCTTTAACCCCATACCTCCCTCCGAGTTGCTGGTGTTCGTCCGCATTCACTGCTCCAATCCTTACTATGCCCTATAAAATAGAGAGAAGAGAGAAGGATAGAAAGACGAGGGAGATAGAGGAAGAAGAGGAGAGAAAGATAACGAGAGCTGGGAACAAAGAGATTTACATTTACGTTCATAGCTCTTGCTGCTTTCTTGTATTCCGGAGCCAGTGCCTGACAGTGTCCACACCTAGTGACATCATCATTACGTCATCAAAAAGTTTTAACCCCTTGGAGGCTATCGTCGCTCACTCACCAGGGGGCGTAAAATTCTACCACCCAGACATAGTGGCTGTTGATAACCATGCTATCGAAGTTGCTTGCCGTCAGTTCGTACACGTCATCCGAACTGTCATACAGAGCAAAGGACGGCAGAATAGCCGCTGTAAGAAAGAGGGCTAGCTGGCCTGCAAGGGGAAAAATGGGAGGAGAAAAACAGTAAAACTTTTATTTTTTTCTGAAGCTAAACTCTAACCGGTTCTCATCTTATGTTTATCGGCTTGCGGAAAGGAGAAATGCTGCAAACACAAACCACCGACTTTATCTGGAGGTCGTCGTCACATGTGCAGTGCTCGCACTTTGCCTGCACGCCGCCCGTCGGATCGGGCCGGGCGTGCGCGCGGAGCGTGGTGCAATCTGATTGGACGAAGTCCCCCATTGCACACGTGTGTTAAACGGCCGACTTGCGCATGCGCGTAGTGTACGGCCGCTTAGCGCATGCGCGTGGTTTCGGCGACTCCCCCCCTGAAGAGAACGGTTCACGCTTCATGGGTTTTGCAAGGTTTTCCAGACGATTCTTCAGCTCCCAAGCCAACAGAGCAGCTTATTCCTTCATAACAACGCCAATCTTCTACGTAAACGCCGGTAATAGATAAGCAGAGGGGGTCAAAATTTGACAAAATTTCCCCCGGGGGTTTGGTGGTGGGGGGGCAGCTCCTCATATAGGTCACCTGTACACGGCAGTGTTGGGAGATGCTGCTCACCGATGGAGCCAGCTGGCCGGTGCCACACCCACTATCTTCACCACGGGAACCGACGAACATGGACTAAAGATTCAGAAGGTATCCAAAACTATGACGGCTTTCGGCAACAATTTTTCACCATAAAATTGTGCACAGGGAACATTACATGCACAGTTAGTTTTTTGTGATTTGTACATTGTGCAACTTTTCTGCCTCATGATTTTTTTCTCCTCTCTCTCTCTGTCATGGTAGGCAGCTGAAGCAGCTGGCATAGGCCCCCCAACAACTGTGTGACAGTGTGTCAGGAAAATTCAAGGTAATTTGGTCAGTGTATATACATTTTACCAACTCTCGGCACCCATGCATGCTATATTATGTATAATCGTGTAGGTGTGTGTGTGTGTGTGTGTGTGTGTGTGTGTGTGCATAGGTGCATGCGTGTGTGCATAAAGTAACACTGTTCACAATTTTTGGATCTGTTTTCACTTTCATTGCTGTGATATTTTAGCGACGTGTGTGCGTGCATACTATCTACCATGTTTTCTCTATAACCACTGTTTTTTCTGCAGCGTTTGTTCGACACGGCAGAGATAAGCTCCACTGACTACGTCAGGACAACAGAGAATAGACACGTGGACACTGTTCACAAGTTCTGGGTCTGTTTTCACTTTCAATATCGTCGTATTTCAGTGACGTTTGAAATCAGGATGACCCATTAGTGGATTGACATTACTTTGCTCACTGGGTGATTTTAATCGGGACGACCTGTTACAGGATTGGGCATGCCTCTACATGATTTAGCGTACTTGGCCTGTTAAAATCATGATGTAATCCCCAAATACATCCAATTTGACATTGCCTTCTGATCACATGACTATCACATGACCTCTGATCTTGTTGGAATTCTTCCAGAATGTTCTAAGAGAGGGTGATCACATATACAAGGGGCAGTATGAGGGATGGTACTCGGTTCCAGACGAAACATTCCTGTCCCCATCCCAGGCCACCGACGGAACGGAACCCGGTACTAAGGTTTGGAGTAAAACCGTAGTCAAGTGGGGGCGTGATTATTTGTTTGTTTGTAGGTTTCCGTGGAGACGGGTCACGCTGTGGAGTGGTCGAGTGAAGAGAACTACATGTTCAGACTGTCCTCGTTCCGAGACAGACTTCTGGAATGGATTGATTCCAGACCTTATCGTATGCAATTTATTTTCTCTCGTCCCTCTCTGACCTTTGTCCCACACTTATAGCCGTGATCCCCGAGTCGTCAAGGCAACGGGTGCGTCACTGGTTGCTCCACGAGACGAACTCTGACCTCTCCGTGTCGCGTCCTCGTTCCAGACTCCACTGGGGTGTCCCTGTTCCAAACGACTCATCACAAACTGTAATAATTACAGTTGAACCCTTAATCCAGATAGTGTCCAGTGAGGTGTCCTAGTTGAACACATGAAAAACTTTTCTTCGGGAAAGATAGTGTTCTTATAGGGGAAGTGTCCTCAATTTAAGTGTGTCCTTGGGTTCAACTTTATCCCGAGAGTGTTAAACTAACATTTATTGCAGATATACGTGTGGTTGGATGCTCTAGTCAACTACCTCACCGTCTCCATCACACCCTCACAAATATCACACAACTCACAAACTCATCGCCATGACAACGGTACTGAGATATGTGGCTCGGTCTGGCCGGCGACCAATCAGATTGTGGGGAAGGACATTCTGAAATTCCACGCTGTCTACTGGCCGGCGTTTCTAATGGCGGCAGGGCTTCCGTTGCCACGGAGAATAGTTAGCCACGCCCACTGGACAATAGGGAAGTCAAAGGTCGAGCAGTTTTATTTCAGTAGTGATTCAAAAAAATGGTTAAATTCGATACGTTGAATCGGTATGTAATGATAATACAGTGAAACCCTGACGCCAATGTGACAGAAAAGTGTCCATATTAGTGAGGTGTCCTCGTTTCAGAAGTGTCCTTGTAGAGGGTTTTACTGTATCTGCAGATGTCTAAGAGCAAAAGGGAACGTGGTGGATCCACACTCCATTCTGTCCAGGTATGGAGTTGACCCTCTGCGTTACTTTCTGTTGAAGGAAGGCTCAATTCAACATGACGGAGGTACGTCGATCGTGTCGTCTTTCTCATTTCTCTGTCTTTTCTTATTCAGATTACTCAGAAGAGCGTCTGGTTGCCACGACAAATGCAGACCTCCCCAACACCCTGGGTAACTTACTCCAGAGGATCAGTACCCCGAGACTCAACCCCGGGGGACCCCGACTCCAATTTCACCCCGAGCTGTTCCCCACGTTCGAGGGGTCGAATTTTCACTGTTCCCCCGAGTGTAGAGCGAGTGAAGAAGACTTCGCATTGATCCGCAGTTTGCAAAATCTACCAGGTGAACATGGAACTCCTCTCTAAGGAAACCCCTGAAATGAGGACACCTCTCTAATAAGGACACCTTTTCTTTCCCCAAGAACTGTTCTTGCATGCAATTTAACCCCTGAAATGAAGAACATCTGACTAATATTATTTACACTCTCACACTGTGTGGATTTTTAACCCACTCTTGAATTCTGTAGTAAAAAGGAATTTTCGAGAAAGATGATCTACCTGCAAAATATAGTATTTTATTGTTTGTCCAGATGTTGTGAAGAGACACTACGATTCATTTGACTTCAACAAAGGGATAGCAGCTGTTATGCAGCATTGCCACCAGGTAAGTATATACAGTGGAGCCCCTCTCTAACAACACCCCTAGAACAAAGACAACTCTCTAATATGGACACCTTTTATTTCCCCAAGAGTTGTTTCAGCGTCCAATTTAACCCCTAATTATGTCTCATTGGTGTCTGGATTAGAGAGGGGGGTTCTCTCTCTCTTGCTTGCTCTTCACTCCCCCTCCACTGCTACAGGCCAATCTGTTGATCGACAGACACGCCCCCTGGAAGATGCTGGTCCAGGTTCCAGACCAATACCCCTGGCTCCAGACCATTCTATCGGCTGTGGTGGAAACTCTTCGTCTCAGCTCCATTCTCCTCTACCCAGTCATTCCAACGTCTGCTCGTGAGATTCTGCGAAGGATTGGGTTCGAGCAGGATTTGAATTTGAAATCCGACACCGCTCTTTCAATGCCTCCTGACTAGTGCGGAAGGGGTTAAAAGGTTTAATGAAACAAACTGTTTGTCATTTGGTCATCCGCCCATTTTTACACGACTGAAAGAGTCAGAATCAGTAGGTAAAAGTTAATGTGAAGCAATTACATCATGAAATGTAAAAATGACATCATCACTTGTCCTTTTCCAAGTCAATGCCGTATTTGGTTTTGAGAAGTTCAATTTCTTCTTTCTTGAGATCTTTGTTCATCTTCCGATATGCCTACGAGAAGGAGGGTAGGGAAGAAGAGAGCAGGAAGTGGCATACATTTTTTGAGCTGCCAAGTCACATGCATTGACAGTGCCCATCACATGATTGAAAGGGCACCAACACAAGGGGCAAAGTGCACAACGACATCACTCTCAATGCTACTAAGAACAGTTACGGTAACCATCACATGGGATTATGTCATCGTGATATTGGACATCAGAAATAGCTCTTGATCTCAGCATGTGCCAATGATCTGGCATTCTCAGAGTTGGATTTAGATCATCATTCTGTCCAGACACACACTTCTCCCTTCCTCTTTTTTCTCTTTCTCTTCCCCTCCCTTCTCTCTGTTCCCCTTCCTTATCTCTCCTTTTCTTTCTCTTTCCTATCTCCCCCCTCTCTCCCTCTCCTTTCTCCCTCTTCTTCTTCTCCTCCTTTCTCCCCCTCTCCCCTCCCCATCTTTTCTCCCTCTCTTTCCTTCTCCCCACAAACCTTATGTGGCTGGTAGTAGAGCACCACGAGATATCTGTTGCATACGTTGAATCCTGACAAGTGCTCACAAGCATTCTTGGCGTCGAAAATATCTTCATACACGACGAAAGCCGTCCCTTTAGTGTTAGCTGCACTTCCCCTAGTTAGAGAAAGAGTTTGTGATAGATTTTCACAAGAAAGGGTTATTTTGTGCGTCACTTACAGTCTGATTTGTCTGATGGCTCCAAATTTGCCAAATATATCGTACATTTCCTCAGTTGATATCTCAAATGGAAGATTTCTGCAACAAAAAGTTGAACATTTCACATCTAAATTTATTCAAACATTCACCGTTTGTATAATTATACTACCAAGATTTCGAGTACAGGTTTCAGTTTCAGTTAATATTACCTGACGTAGAGTATCCTGTTCACATCGGGCGGCAGACGAACCTGCAGACGAGAAAGATGATAGAGTGTTCCCATTATTAGCTTTTCCCACCAGGTAACAGGTAAAAATGTCGTAAAAAGCAGGTAGCGAAGGAAAGAAAACGTAACACTAGGTCGTGAAGTGCTCTAAACGGGCCAAATAGTGGCGGGAAAACCGACTTACGTTCGCTCTTCTCGCTGCTGCCAACGCCATCTTTACGTTTTCTTCCCAGATTAAACATTACGTAATGTAAATTACGTCAGGTACTTCAATTAACGCACATCATGTGACAAACATTGCAGTCGGAACTAAACAGGGCTTCTCTCGATATCGCCATTCCTGGCTGCTGCAGCGGAAGGGAAGCTGGGGACACGTTCTTTAGTTATCGCACGAGGTGCGTATAAAGTCCCGTGTTAGGTCTAACTCTTTAGAATCGAGAAACAAGCAAACGATTTGGCTATCCACCCACTTGTTAGTACAATGTCTTCCTTGATGGACGAAGAACCGCAGGTGGCCCAGTTCGGAGGTATGTTAGTCTGCAGCTCTGTAGGCCTAGCTACGAAGCCTAACGCTAGAGATTCCTCTCCTTTCAATCTCGTTTCTCTCGTTCGTAGGTACTTACAAGGAGCCGCAGAGCTCGACTAGCCTCACGAACGCCTCGGCTCTGGGGCACCAGGAAGAGGGGGAGGGAGAGAGGAACGAAGAAATCGACCCGACGCAGGATGAGATGGAGCGGGAGAGACTCATGGCTAAAGCCGAGCAGGTCAGTGTGCATAGTAGCTCAGTACCGTAGCATAGAGAGAATTTGAAGGAAGAAGAGATTGAAAGAGAGAGGAAAAGAAGGAGAGAACAGTTTACTTGTAGGTGAGAATGACCGAGTATGTATGGTTCTACTCTCTAATCCGGACACCAATGAGACAAAGAAAAGTGTCCATGTTAGTGAGGTGTCCTTGTTTCTGGGGTTAAAATGCACGCAAGAACTATTCTTTGAGAAAATATCCTTATTGGAGAGGCATCGTCATGTTGTCCTTTAGAGGGTTCCAACCTTTCTCTTTATCCCTTCTCTCTCATACTGGCCACCCAACAGCTGCAGGACGACATCGAGAAGCTTCGTGCGGAGCTGCGGAGTAAGGAGGTGGAGATGGCGGAGGTGAAGCGGGCTCTGGGCATCACTCCCTACGTGGAGTTCAAACAGAGTGTCTCTCACGGCTTGGAGGTCGTGGGGAGCAAATTTCGCGGCCTCCAGGACACACAGGGGTGAGCATGTACCAATGGGAGTCAACTTCCAGAACTGAAGTGTGCGTAAACACGCAGACATCCTCAATCAGACACGAGGAGTGTATTATTGACAAGAATGACAGCATGTGTCTCATTTGTATTGATCTGAAGCTGTCATAGAGTGCTGCCATATTTTCGAGTTGCAAAAACTGACAAATTTGCTAGAATACGGTGCATGCAAAATTTAGCCCCATAACTTTCTTTTAACTCTCGCCTCCTTCTTTGTCTCGTAAAGGGACTTTTGGACAGCTATTTCTCTCATCTCTTGCTTTTCAATCCTCGTTTTTTCTGTCCTAGATCTTCTCTCTCTCTCGTTGCTGGCAGGTACAGGAAAGTGGATGAGAAGTTGACTGGATGGAAGTCCAGAGTGGAGGAATCCCCCGCCTACCAGAAGACGGTCACCACACTGTCAGACGGCTCAAAGAAAGCTTCGGGGGCCATCTCTAATGCCGGAACACGCATCAAGTGAGGCTCTCTCTCTGTTTTTGCTGTGTATCCTTATTGGAGGAGAACTGTGGTGTCTTAGTGAAGAGGTTTTTAAATCCCCTACATCTCTCTTGCTCCCTATACTCTGTTTATTGGGGGAGAAAAATTGTGAAAAATACAACTTAGAGGAGGAAAGATGAGTATTACAATATGTATTATACATCTCTCACTCACTCACACACTATCTCCTCTGCTCTGTGTAATGGGATATCCATGGGAAGTGAACTTCCCATGCGAATATTATCTGTGGAACTGCTCCCTCCCTCCCCCAGGGAGAATGAGAAGGTGAAGGCCATTGGCGAGAAGACGTCCACTGCCTTTAAGAAGACAGGAACTGTCATCAAAGAAAGAGCCTCCACGCTCAGGGTAAGCCACGCCCCCTTGGAGTCGACCACACCACTCAGCCATGCCCCATTAGATTGTAGATGACTATAAACCTGTTATGTAGCCACTACAAGCCACATCTATACATACTTACTCTCTGATGACTATAATATATAAGACCCTATAAGCAACTAAGCATCTCTATGATCCTGTGGCATCTCTCTCTCTCTCTCTCTCTCTCTCTCTCACAGGAGAAGATGAGACCGTCAACGGATCACGGAGACGGAGAAACACAAGTGCCTGACGTTGCCGTGGAAACACAACCCAACCACCAATCAGATGTGGACAGGGAGAATTGAAGACGAGATATAACTTTGTGTGCACGTGTGTGAGCTGTGGTACATTTTGCACATACTGATAATTTCAGCAGTTTAGCTAAAGACAACAATGATTTGTGTTTATACTCTCGCAGATATTATGCACACATGTTGTAATTGAACCAACTTCGTGAATTATAGAAATGGGATGGGTACTGAAATTGAAAAGTGAAGTGACTACGTTATGTAATGATGCAATGATCATGTGACTGTCATGTGACGACAACTGATTGGCCCTGTTTCCTGGAGTCAGAGTGAGCCGAGACCACACCCACCTCGTTAACGTGTACACCTTGTACCACTGCATAGTTGAAGTCTTTAGTGACGTTGTGACCTTTGGACTCTAGATACGTGATGATGTCATCGGGAAATGAAGCTGGGGAAGGATAAAATGTATATAGTAATGCATCTCACCATAGTTAGTACAGCTTAGTAAAGGCCGTAAAGGTTAACTCGCCAATAAAAGCTAGTGGAGTTTCGCTATAAGGAATTGCTGGGGACCTAAAGAATTTGTTCACAGTAAGGGAAATTTGTGGCGAAAATGTACAGTGTTCTATAGGGCAAGGCTCAAGGGTGTGTTTGTAGTATCCAGAATTTCGTACTAAGTGTGTTCTTTATAATTGAGACTCCACTGTACCATGTGCAGTGTTCCTCACCTTCAACTTGCACTTGATTAGGTAATAGCTGATGATGGAGTCTGCTTGCTTCTATGGCCTCATCGATTGGTTCATTTAGTGACAGAACTCTCCATATTACTGAATAGAAAAATGGGACAGCTTTTTTACCGTGGAACCTCTCTCTAAGGACACCCCTGAAATGAGGACACACCTCTAATAATGACACCTTTTCTTTTCCTGAAACAGAACACTTAACCCCTGAAATAAGGACACTTCACTAATATGGACACTTTCCTCTCTCCCATTGGTTTCCGGATTAAGCGGTTCCACTGTATATATACAGCTATGAAACGTAGCTGGTGTGCAATTAGCAGCTGCTTACCCTGAGCGGTAGACGTTGGTATTCTAGTGCCTCCTGATGCTCCAGTAATGAGGTACTGAGTCCCTCCACTTTCAGATCTCTGGAAGAAAAAAACGGAAACTCTGTATGTGGGACAAGGTTGCAAAAGTGTTCTTTATTCAGAGTCATCAGAGATGTCCCATACATTCAGAGGTAATGTGGGGGCAGAGAATTAACCCTTTCAACGCGTGAACTGACGGTATGTTTCAGTGGTGTGTGAAGCTTGTTCAGTGTGCGGTAATAGAAGTTTTATTGTTTGCAGGCAGCTAAAGAGTAATGCGCTTGTTCTAGATACTACGCTGAGCGTTGCAGGTCATGTTGGTACTAATTAAATTCCTTAGCTAACTAATGATATAATTAAGGTAAACGCGTTCAAAGTGTTAAATGTCCTCTGCTCTTTCCTTTTGGCTCGAGGTTCCACTGTACATGCACATGCTAAAAAGGTTTTATTCGGAGGATCCTTTTAGAGTCGGTATTTTCTACACGTGTGCTAACAGTTCCGAGGGTGTTCTTATTAGAGCCCACCTTGACTGCAACCACGGGACACGTGGAAGAGAGTGGTCTCTTGCCAGGAGATATGTAGTTGGATTCCGACGGCCGTAGTCCGTACGAGTTGGTGATGTTGGGCGAAGAAAAATCGTCCATCTCATTATTTAGAATCACTCCGTCCCCTGTCACGACTTTGGAACCAAAATACGTGTTCACAGAACTGAAAAAAGAGAGACAGTTCTATAGGGAATGTGACAGTACATAAGGCGAAGGTCCCAGTTGAGTGCGGAATGGAATGGGGACTCACGAGGTGACTGATACTGCCATTCCGTCTGGACCCAGGACAGATATGTGGGATGTCCCGTGGTCACTGGGGGGCGTGGCATAGTCTGCACGGTAGTAGGAAACATTGTGCGTCGTGTCGTCTGAAATTTGTGACTTCACGTATGCCGCATAGTTGATACTGTGGAATAGATCGACAAAACCTTTCTCTTTTTAATTCCCCATCACTCCTTTCTTAAATTTTCTCTCTCTCTCTCTACTTCTCTCTCCTTTTATCTCTTCTGTTTACTCCGTTTTTCTCTTTTTCCCTCTCTTTCTCCTACTCTGTTTTATGTACATTCTCTTTCTCTTTCTCCTACTTCTCAAACGGCCGTACCACCTTCTTTTCTTCTCCCTCCCTCCTTCCCTTATTTCTCCAAACCAACCTGGTCATATTATCGACCACACTCCACACAGCGTCCCCGTCACAATCGTCACATTTCGTGTCACCGAGCTGGCTCCGTAGAGCAAACATAAACTTGAAAGCCTCAACCATTCGATGGTACATCAAGGGAGAAAGAGGAGGAGGAGGAGGAGGAGGAGGAGGAGGAAGAAGAGAGGAGGAGGAGGAGGTGTAGAGAGAAAGGACGTTGAGAGGAAAAAGAAGCTCAGGGCCACCAGATGGAGGAGGAGGCGTGAAGAGGGTGTAGCCTGACGGAAGAAAACAGACGAAAAAAGATAGGCAATCCAACAAAAATATCATCATGACAAAATTTTGACCGAAGAGGGTGTAGAAAGACGAAAAAAAGATAGGCAATCCAACAAAAATATCACCACGACAAATATTTTGACCGAGGCAGTGTAACATTATATCAGGTGGTGTGTATGCCAATAGGTTTGTGTGTATACCGTTGAATTCAGTTGAGAGAGGTTTTTTGAGATTGGCGGCATAGCTGGCCAGGTCCTCAGGGGTTAAAATACCACCAGTCTCATTCACCTGCATGCATATTACACAGCAATACGCATGAAATCCTACTTAGTAACTACTTTATGAGTCATAATGATTATGACAATATTGATGTATTGATGCTAGGTGGAGCTTTCCAAAACTGCAAATGTAGTGCAAGAGCCTGGTAAACATTCAGTCACATTATACCAAATAGTCTATTTTATGCATGTATACCAGACTGGTACTGGTGGGAGTGTTCCAGAGTGGTCCTAAGGACATTGCTACTATAATATACACCTTGTTGATGATATTCAGTGATAGTTCCCCAGTGTAGAAGACATCAGCTCCTTCTATGGCAATCAGCTCCAATGTGTCCGCCAATCTACTCCTTTTCACCTCATCCCCTTCCTACACCAACACAATACCACATTCTAGCATTCTGATGGATTCACGCGAAATATATCATGTCTTCGTGTTCCTCACTTTTTTCAATTCTCCGTTGACTACGAAAAGTTCGGTCAGAATTTTGTCTTCTCTCACGGCATCTTTGTGGAGTTCGATAGCCTTTTCTGCAGGCAAATTCGGGGAGAAAGAGATCTTTGTTAAATGACAGAGAAGTATGGAATTGCTATACCAGTGTGGAGGCTAAGGTTGAAGCCAGTTCTACACAGGTTTATAACCGGTTGAAACAGGTCAATCCACTTCAACCTACAATGCAACATTAAGAATGACTATAATATATATCCGCCTAAAGTCACACTACTATGCCGGAAATATTTAAGGACATTAAAATTGTTTCCTTCCACATAAATGTAGCAGTCTGGGCATCCATCATGCATACAGCACATTAAACGTTCGGCATTTTAAGTTTCGCGATTTCAAGAAACTTATAATTTGCTGAAACAGTCACAAATTTCACCTGCCATAGAGTCTATGGGCCAACTCCATTCCTCGCAGCTCTCCGGGTACGGCAACCGCCAGCCCACCCTAATACACACGACATCGCGATGATGTAATGCCAAAAACAATGACGATGTAATTATGATGTAATGGCTAGCTCACGGAGGTGGAGAGGTTGGGGCTGGAATGGAACATGTCTGTCGTCGCGGCAGCTGGCGCAGTTTCACGGAAGTCAATAGCAGCTGCCGATCCATTACCATCATACACCACCATGAAACCACCTCTGTAGGAGATCACATGACAGTCACATGGTCTCATTTACTATATACCACACCATAAGCTAATAGGGGAATATTTACGTCCCTACATTACATAATATATGTGCCTCAAAAAGTTCGAACTATACACTACAAACTATGTGTTCCAAGTGCATCACAAATGGTGTCAGATCACATGAGTGTCACATGACCTACCCTCCAAGGCCGCTGGATTCGGGGTGCACTGCCCCCACACACAGGAGAGCAGTTATGGCAGCATCGACAGCCGAGCCTCCATTCCTCAGAATCTCTCCCGACATCTCCGAACAGAGGGCAGAGTCCGTCGCCACGGCACCCGCTACACCAACAAACAACAGTGTCCCTATCAGAAGTAGCTATATATAATATATATACCTTGCAGTTCTCCATTATTGTCACTATTGTCAGTAGCTTGTGAGGGTGGTTCGCTTGCTAGTCTTGCCACCATTAGAGCCACAAATACGGCGATTGCAAACGCCACGACGGCCACCACTACCCATCGCCAAGACCCAAGTCTCTTTCTCCCTCTAAGCTTGTTCACAAGTCTCCTGCCCCTCCCTCCCTTTCTCACGCCCTCAGGGAGGACGAGCGCCACCTGACAGTCTTCCCCACTACCCCCCTCTCCCTCCGTGTCCTCATCGTCAGCCAAATCCACCGCCTCTAGCTTGCTGAACCGCGCAGACATGTCTTCTCTGCTTCTTCTCAAGGTCAGCGTGCAGCGTTGAGGCGACCACGCCCACCGATATTATCGCACATGCGCACATCGTCCTAACAGCGCGCGCCGACTTCGCTGACCGGCGTGCAAGAGCGCGTTATTTGGAAATCTTGAAAAAATTTTCATGTAAGACTATAACACATACACTCCATACACAAGTACACCGTCCATGCATTGAATGCACAGAGCTGGTACGACTGCATATGAAGAGAGATTCAGCTACCAGTTGATTGATTCGACCCGACAAAACTTCAAGACGCACTCCTGGAGAGGGTGTGGGGAGAAGTCAAAAAAAGATTGTTCCGGAAGACTGCTTTAGCTGACTCACTGGTTGCTGCTGGCGATGCGTTTCAGCATCCTGTTTCCGGCGAGGAAAGTTGGAACGCTCAGCAGAGCAAGGAGTTTCATAGTATCAAACATATTCTGCGACAAAAAAGGGTAATAATACTTTTTGCTTTTTTGCAGATGTAAAATGGCACATTATAGTATTAGCACCACACAAAAACAGTGTCCTTTAGAGGCGTGCGTATATAATACTCACCAGTTTCAACCAGAACAGATAGTAAACCACAAATATTCCTGAAAAGGACAGCGAAAGATGAGGAAAAAATCTGACACTGCAGCAATCTTACCTCCTAGACTGATGTGGAACATGACGGCCCACAAGCCACCGGTTCCAAGTCCCGACACATTGAACCCAATACCCACCCACTGAGGATTAGATAACCTTGCATAAAGTCACATGATTTTCACATGAGAACAGTTGTGTGAATATCACACGACCTACATACGTAGCATATACAGCCAGTACAACTTCAAAGTGAGCAAATAAAAAAAGAACAAGAAAAAATTTGTGAAAGCCGAAAGTTTTGAATATATATGTAGTCCACCACAAGTCCAGGATTGTAGTGTGAGATGCACTATTCTGGGTGGAGAGGTGGCACATGTGTTTCTATTGCACGGCCGCGGGCAGAAAATGGAGGGAAAAAAGAGCCCCATTTCTGAAAAAAGGCAGCTGTGCTACTAAATTATCTAAGGCAGTTGTGCTCATAACTTTTCAGAAAGGACGAATAAAATTTGTCAGTGTTACTAAAATTGATCAGCTAAAACAAGCTCTTTTGCTCACACAATGCAAAGAGTGGGAGAGAGTTAAAACTTATTAGTGCATTGCTGAAATTTACCAAGACAAGGAGGAGTGCGAGGGGACTTAGGACGAGAACTGTGAATGTTGAAGAGATAACTTTTGGAGGTAGCTTTTCTTCCAGTCGGAACATGTGCTGCAACAGAAAAGGCGAAAATGAAATTCGAAAAGCGTTGTTAAAAGGCTAGGTGTATACAGTATGTAAAGAGCCTCTCATGATCGGATTGTGTCCACATACTGTCTCTGGTAGACAGAGACTTTCACTTTCAATTTCAGGCCACTACTTTTGGTAATCATTGAGGCATACATATACATACATAATCTGAGTGATGCGGTGCAAACATCACCTGAATTTCTGGTTTCGCTCTGTAAGTGTAGTCTTCGTCTCCCGTATCTGTGGTTGACCCCGCAAACAGGAGAGAGACTGAACCCTATATAGCAGGGATTTTAACTCTTCTGCCACTGAATTTTAGAGTGGTCTAACTTACAATATCCCACGAGAACGGATTTTCGAGGGCAAAGTCTCCGACTATCAGTGACTGTAAACAGAGCCACAGAAGACCCATACTTCCATACTCATACATCCATACCCTCATACACCCATACATTCATTCGATACACCATAATATTCATACCTCCATACATCCATAACCCCATACATTCACACCTCAATACACCCATACCCCATACCTCCTCCATACACCCATACATTCACACCTCAATACACCCATACACCCATGCTCACCATGGCGTAGGAACCGGAGAGACTGCCAAAGTCCTCGGCAGCTGTTACCATGTCCAGCTCAAACGTGTACTGCAGAGTCTTCTTGTTTGCAGTGGCTACGAAGAATATCTCGTGTTGACCTCGAGTGAGGCGAACAAATGCCTGCAGCAGGAAAACAAAGGGTGTTGCACATCAAATGTGTTTCATGACTTGATTTAAATTTCCTGTACGTTTTATTTTCCACATCTATATCATTTTTGGGCATCACAAGCTGTCTACGAACGAATGCACACTACGTTGATTAGGTGTTCCAGTTCTTTTATTGAAGATACTGATTTCGAGACCGAGGACCAAGATAAGTATGAAGGTTATGGGGACGTGAATACGGACCTGATGGACTAGTGCCGATTTCTTTGTCTCCTTGTCGATCAGAGTGAACTTCATGACAACCTTGGAGTGTTGGTCAGCCTCCAACGTCTCTTTACTGGAGTTGGGGTACTCCAAACTGCCGGAACGGGGTAACGGAGACACGGGAATGTGAATTAGAACCCGACACCCGAGTATTAAAACGTGGGAACCTGATTTTCTTGGCGGTGGTTCCGTGTTCGCGATCGCTGAGAGACAGTTCTGCCGAGCCTATCGTCACCTCGAAGCTGACCGTCACTTGTAGCTGCAGAACCAAAACACATCGTCAACATTGTCCTGAAAGTTTAGGACACCTCTCTAGGTTGTCCTGCTATTTGTATTTCAGGATGTCCTAAACACTAAGTGCACTCACGGGAGTCTCGGTAAGTTTCACGACCGGTGAACCACCCACTGACTCAGTGCTGGAAAGAGAATCAGCATAACCAAAAAATTACCATTAAACTCAGTTTACAAAAATGCTTCGCAATTGCAAACGCTGCCAGCCAGTGTGCTAAAGCCAGCACATTCATATATACAGCTGAATCGAATTTTGCAGCTAAATTTCATCTATATCTGCACCTGAAGGTTAATGTGTAGACTCCGGGAGACGACACGTCTTGGAAGAGGTTGTAGCTGTATAGACCGCTGAATAGGAAAGAGAAGAGAGCAGAGAGCAGAGAGGGAGGGAGGGAGGGAGAAGAGAGAGAAAATGTGGCACACAGTTGTATTATCGCTCATTTTGTAACATTCATGCTCATTATTGCGGAAAAAGAGGAGGAGGGAAAGTACAGTAGAACCCATCAAATCCAGACACCAATGGGACAGAAAGTGTCCACATTAGTCCAGTGTCCTTATTTCAGGGTTGCAAAAACAGTTCTTAGGGAAAGAAAACATGTCTTCATTAGAGGTGTCTTCATATTAGAGACATATTATGTATATATATATACTAAACTCACTTTTTAGATTTCAGTTTCTTCTTTGGCAAGGTTTCATCTCCCTCCTGGTGTGTCACTGTCATCACGGTGACCGTGAACTCCGTGGGCGGCGGGGAGCCCAGTATGGTAGCCAGGCGGACCTGTCACACGACAGTCATGTGACGATCACGTGATCCTCACATGACTTTAAATGACTCACTTGAATGTCTGGGTTAGCTCGGCTGACGTAACCCGAGGAAGTCAGAAGAAGAGAACAAGGAACTACATACTGCGAACGTGAGAGGGAGAGACGGGATGGGGGGACGGAAAAAACCAGGTGCACAAAATATTTTTTGAAAACAAGATTTCTTCTACAAAAATTTCCAACAGCTCTGATTTTTCCCCACCTGGTTCCTGTCCAGTGCAGTTGCAGCTGCCAAGACGTACGCTAGACGAGCGACGTCCACTGTGTACGTGTTGGTGAGGAGGTAGTTGCCAAACTTAGTAGCCTGCTCCTGTTTTTAGAAATTTACCCATGATGTAATCAGTACAGCAGCACAAAAGGAACTCACTGATGTAATTGCAGGAGCCTCCCCAGTTTTCGTTGCCATGGCAAAGATTCCAGTGATAACATTTGACGTGGTTTCAAGACTATCGTACTGTACACACATAGACGAAACAGTGCTCAAAATTGTGACAAAACCAGTTTTACAGGTTTTGACTAGTGCCTCTCATGATCGGATTGTGTCCACATACTGTCTCTGGTAGACAGAGACTTTCACTTTCAATTTCAGGCCACTACTTTAGGTAATCATTGAGGCATACTAATCCTAAAACTCACATATAAGGTGGTGGGAGTTTCATCCGCTTGTGCCACAACGTCCTGAAACAAGTGTCACCCATAGAAACGATTTGATTAAGGGTTGCTACGGCAACAAATGGAGTGGGCGGAGCTAACCTCGACGAGTTCATATATGGCAGTAAGATCAAAGTCGGGGAGTTGAGAAGCTGTGAGGAATGCTAGCGCAGTGCTGACGGCAAAAAGAATGACAAAGAGTAAAAGGAGAAAGAGAGGGGTAAATGAAAGGGGCAAGGCGGGTGATTGGCTCACTTTTGGATGGTTTCATCGTCGTCCAATGCGGTCAGAATGGATGCCAGCACACTCTCACTGTTCACTGAACAGAAAACAGTACATGGTAACCACGAAACACACTACTTTTATAAGTCAGAACACATTACACATTTTCTGTCTGTTTGCCAGATGCTCTCCTTCTAAAGTTTGCCACTCTCCATACTGGACATAACGCTTGGAATAACAGTACAAACTCACCGTCAAGTCCCAGATTAGTGCTGATGGAAGTCGAATAGTACAATTTCTCCATAGTCTGCTCAGTTTCTAGAGCGTCTGAAACGACGGACTGTATGTGAGACTTCTTTTTTATGACGTCGGGAAGACAAGAACTGCCCAGCTCGGCAGCAATGGAGGAGATGTAGAAGAGAGATTGAAGGTCTGACGAAGTATCGATGTGGGATAATGCGTAGGCACACGCGTTCCTCTTGAACTGTGTCAAAAACAGCGATGGGGCGGAGTAGAGGGGGAATAAAAGAGATAAGTGGAGCAAATTGGCAAAGAGATAGGGAAGAGACAAGAAGTGAGAACAGAAGAAATAAACCGGGGGAAAAGAAGGGTTACGAGAATATTCTAATCTAGAGCTGACCCCATCTTTATTTTCACTAGAGCTGGTCCCGAGCGCCTGCAATCCTCTCAGGACATGATAGGGAGTCGACAACTCGCCATACGGCTCCGTTGACAGCAATAGATCCCTGCACACACAAGAAACATTACAGGAGTGCTCTATAGTGATGAACTGCGTTCTACTTGTTGGTAGCCAGCAGGGTAAGTACTGTGCCTAACACAAGTGTGTCTTGGGCTCAAATCCCACCCAGGGCAGCACTTTTTATTGTCCTTGGTGTTTTGCCTTGCCTTACAACCAACACAAGGTTCTATACATTCACGACGTCATGCACTCACAGCCTCATACCTAATCCTAGTGATGTCGTGCGGCGAGAACACGTCCGAGAGCGCCTCGGCATCTACTGTAGACAGGCACAGTAGTAGGGCTGCGGAGAAAGAGGGCATAGATTACGGAGATGCACGTGAATTACACGACGAATACGGCTGCATTTTGACTCGTAGAAGCACCTGCCGAGGTAAGGAGGAAAGACGAGCAAATGTGCTGCATTTTCTTCTGCAGTTTTTGCCTCGAGAGAACCACTTTCCCGGCCCGACCAACAAACACACGTGCGCGAGCGGTTCGCGCTCACGTGATGTGGGCGGTGCGCGAATTCTAATTAATCCCCACCCCCCTAGAACTTTTGGAAGAGGTGTGGTGGGAGGACCAGAGAGTTTCGCCGACGTGGCAGGAGTAATGGCGGCCGAGCAGAGGGTCTCTAAGCGTGTGGAGAGGGAACTCCACCAGACAAAAGTCGTGGTCCGCCATCTACCGCCCGACTTTGACCAGGAAGCATTTATGGAGGCGTTCTCTCCGGGTCTACCCGAAGGCAGTTTCAACTATCTCTACTTCGCGCCCGGCGATCCGGAGTTCGGCCCGAACGGCTGCGCGCGAGCATACGTCAACTTTACTGACGAGTCCGCCATCCTGACGTTCCGTGACCAGTTCGACGGCATGGTTTTGGAGTCGAAAAGCGGCGGAGGGCAAAAGTACCGCGACCCTCATCGAGTTTTCGCCGTTTCAAGCGGTACCCAAGCCTCGTAAGAAGCCGGACGCTCGCTGCGGTACCATCGAACAAGACGGAGACTACAAAGCTTTCCTGGAAAGTCGGGACGAAAAGGTGACCAGCATGTCGTCTATTGATCTCGAGTCATACTTGGAAGAATACAAGGCAAGTCAGATCGCCGAGGTGCAAGTCACTCCGCTCATAACGTACCTGAGAAACAAGAAAAGTGGATCGAAATTTGCGAAAAAGAAGCAGGTCTTTGTAGTGGAAAAGAAAAGGAAGAAGGGGAGGAGGGAGAGAGACCCGAAAGAGGGAAATGTGGGCGGGGCTGGAGGCAGGAGAGAGAAGAAGTTGGACGAGAGAGGAGGGAAGAAAAGGAGAAAAGATGACGGTTGGACAAAGGGGGGAGAGTCCGTGGAAATTGGACGGAGTGACTATAAGATGGACGCTGAACATGCGGAGAAGAGAGGGAGAGGGGGAGAAGGGGCCGGATTGAGCAGCTCACATGATGTCCACCAAAACGGACATGTCACGGGACCCGTTATCAAGGAAGGAAAGGGAGCCAGGGATCGAGGGGGTGGCCATAGACGACCTGATAGAGTGATCTATACACCGAGACCTCGTGAACAACGGTCAGATGCTAGGGAATCGCAGAAATTCCTCAAAACCACCGCGCAGACACAAACTGGGAAGACGAGTCCAGCAACAAGTACGACGTGCCGCGGTACTCGAGCGAAAAGTACAATTCGGGGAGTGAGTATTATTCGAGACCAGGAGAGTACTACGGAGGGAGGGGGAGGGGGAGAGGGAGGGGAAGGGGAAGAGGGAGGGGGAAAAGCAGAGGTGGCCAGTACAGCTATCACGAAGACTCACGATCATCAGCTGGCAGCCGCTAAAAATCGATATAATTTTCTTCGCTTTGGAAATATTCAGGTTTGACTCAAACACGTACTACTAGTAGCTACACACCAAAACTACTCGTCTGAAACTCACATAGTATGCTAGAACAAACAATGGAAGCTAAATATGGCGCCACTGCCGCGTTTTGTGAAGCAACCTCTTCACATTCACAAGTCATCTTGGAGGAGAGGACAAAAAAGGAGGAAGAAGAAAATATCAAGAAGCAGGAGATATGGGGAGGAGGCAGCCATCTTACCAGGAAGAACCAGAACAATTATGTATAATAGCTAGCAGTATTTTTTTCGGTTTCACTTTGATTCAGGTGTAGTGTACGGGCGTTTACGGAAATTGGGGCGCGTTTTTTTCTAAATGGAGCGCAGCTAGCGAGCACAACGGCGGATCGAAGTACAGAGCAACACTGACTGAGCAGTTTGGAAGTTTTTGGCGGTGGAGGGAAGAGAAAGCAATGGCTACAGGGTTGAACCTTGGCCTGGCAGCCGGTACGGACATCCCCGTGGAACACCTCGACTACGGATACGTGGGCGAGTGCGGGGACGCGAAAGAAGTCGAAAAAATCCTGCAAATCCTCAGGCAAGTCCACACAACACCTTCCACTGTAGCAACACACCCTAACCCAGTCCTGCAGGGCTGTCTTCTCTTTTGCTAAGCAGATATATCGTCTGTATGCCCCTCCCTCCCTTCTATCCTCCTCCCAACATGATATAGTGAAGCCTCTGAATAAGTGAACATAGAAAATGTCCTTTATTCAGATGCGTACCTTTTTCAAAGGTAATATAATACACTAACGTATTAGTACGGGGCAGAATCGAGTGTCCTTTAGTCCTTCATTCGGATATATAGTCCCCTTTTTTTCAGCGGTTGCACTGTATAATGAAATGACCCCACAGGTCGGGCAAGGAGGGGTTGTATCCAGATCTAGTGGCGTTCACCGAGCGAAAGGCTGTCAGAGTTGGACCCAGGCAGCAAGCTGCTGGTGGAGGAGGGAAGAAAGAAGAAGGTTACGGACCTCCCAGGTTTCGAGCAACAAGAGCTCCAGAATGATATGGAGGTGTGTTGTCCGCCTCTCTTACAAGAAAATGGTTTTATAACATTCGTGTACAGTTGTGAACACTGTCGCACAACTTTCAATATCAGTGTTTTGTGTGTCGTGGTTACATGCGTCAGAATCTTACTACATCTACATAACCATGCATTCTTACTGCATCATAATGTACTTCTGCGTGACTGTTACTAAGGCCAACATACCAGACAAACTACGCAAGTTGCTGAAATAGGAGACATGCCTATCGTGTTCAGTGTGTGCATTATTGCATTGTCCTATCACACCCGTACATTTAAGTTGTGCTCTCTTTTTCCCTCCCATCTTTTCTATTTCTCCCTGGCCTCTCCCTCTCTCTCTCTCCCTCTCTCATCTCCCTCTCTCTCATCTCCCTAGTCCTGGTCTCAGACAATGCGGGAGGAAGAGTCATCCCTGTCATCATCTGCCCCCCTGAACCACTGCGAGGGAGAGAGAGGGAGAGAAAGGGAGGGAGAGATCATGCGTGGGCTAGGCTTGCCTCCCATCAGGAAAGCTGGAACCATAGCTGACAGCAAGGTAGTACATTACAGGGGGAAATTCCCTGGGATTTCCCCCTGTACCTGCTAACACTACACGACATTCATACTTCCTGGCAACTGAGGCAGCTTCTGTGTACTGTGGTAACCGCTTGGTAGTTCTGAAGTAGTAGAGTAGCATCTTTCCTAGGATGCTACCGTTGGTGGTTTTCACTGCTATTTGCCAGAAAGAAAAGTTCATATAATCCTGATAAGGACACCTCATATCTCCAAACAACAGTTCTTGCTGAAATAAAGACATCTAGTAATATGGACACTTTAGTCTGCACCATTATTGTCCAGATTAGAGGGGTTCCACTGTAGGTATATACTAAAATCAATGTGTTATTTTCAGTCGTCTCCAAAGAATCCTACCTCGGTGAAGTCCAAGACGCCGTCTCAGAGGATCAAGTCCAGCGATTTCCGGGCATGGGATCAGTTCGATGCCGACACCGCGGCGGACCACGTGGACAGACAGGCAGAGAGAGAGGAGGAGGAGGAGAGGAAGGTCAGGTGTAACGGAGTGGCAGGGAAGACTTCTGTTCCAGTTGAACTATCCGAGAGTGGTAAGAGCAAGATATTTCCACACACGAAATATACATACATACGTACTACAACGTACGAAACACGTTTTTGGCGAGCAAGCGCATGCGGCAGACAATTCAATCCCGCTTCATGAATTACTTGATGAAACATTACGGTATGTGCAACAGTGTCCTACACTTGACGTGAGCACAAGCATTGGTACATATAAATGTTGTACGTATGTGTGCGTATGAACTGTTCTATACTCTCGTATACACTGAATATGTCGACAGAGAGAGATATGACTGACGTTGAGAGAAACAAACTCGCCATTCACGAGAAGGAAAAAGGGAACGAGGTGAGATTTCTAAAATACTGGTATCATTCTATCTTGTGAGAATGTTGATGTGGATTTTTTTTAAAAAGGAGAACCTTTTTAACACTAACCAGCCACGGACACATAAAATGTGTCCAGAGCCTCCATAAGTCCATAAGAATTGATATTAGTAGGCACTAATACTTTATACATCACTATCTGGTTATTTAAGCAGATCACCATGGCGTGCAAAGGGTTTTAAAGCCAATTACTTTCGCTCACTTGCCAACCCAACCCCTCTTCCCCCGTCAGTCGTTCAGATCAGGAGACTACGAGGAGGCAGTGGTGTACTACTCCCACAGTCTCCTACTGCGTCCCTCCATTGCTGCCTACAACAACAGAGCTCTCATGTACATTAAACTGGAGAGGAATTCGGAGGCCGTAGAGGACTGCACGAAGGTCTTGGAAGAAGATCCCAACAATGTCAAAGGTATTTTGGTTTGCCTTCCTTGCCTTTCTACTACATCATTGTTGGCACATGTGACACATGGGAGAGGGGAAAGGGGGGAAGTGTCTTTTATTGATTGAATGTGGCAGTACATGTTAGGGCTAAAATGCTACTGAAGATGGAACTAAAAAACATGCGGGGACATGCGCAATCAAATTTCTCTTATTTTAGTCCCATTTTCAGATATATACACATACAGACTGCCTCCTTCCCTTTAAGTTGTAATTTTGGCAGTCGGTCCTGCTCTGCCCAAATTTTCAACATCTTAAAAACCTCCCTCTCTTTTCCCCTCTCTCGCCTGTTTCTCCCCCAGCCCTATTCAGACTAGCAACAGCCAGGAGCAGTCTGAAACAAGACGACGAAGCGATGGCCGATTTCGAACGACTGCTGCAACTGGAACCGTCCAACAAGAGGGCCCAAGACCAGTTGAAAATTCTCCGAGCGAGGCACGAGGCGAGAGGACCGGCCGGCGAAAAACTCCTCAAGAAAAACAGGCTTCACATCGTGGAAGTGGATGGGTGTGGGAAGGGGAGGGAGGAGGAGGAGGAGAGGAGGGGAGAGAGACGATCGGTCAGTAAAGAGGAGATGAAGAGATTCCTGGAATTGAAACAGAAAATGGACAAGCTCTCGGCTGAGGTAAAAGCGAAAAAAGCCGCGGACGCGAGAAGAGAGAAAAGTCGCGGAAATAGCAAAAGGTCGGGGGGTCCATCCGGCGGGAAACTCCCGGGGAAAATGGCACCTGATGATTCAACATCAACAAAACCAGTTGGTCAAGACTTGTCCTCGCACAATTCTGACTTGCCCAGTCCTGCAGTCCAGACCACACCCACTCAGTCACAGGCCACACCCACTCCTACCCAAGCCACACCCCCTGTGGCCCGAGTGCCCCTCCCCCCTGCGGTCCAGCGACTGAAAGAAGAGGGGAACAGACTCTTTCGTAGTGGGCAGTACGCAGCGGCGTCTGAGAAGTACAGCAAGGCTGTTTCCCAACTTGAACAAGGTACAGACAAAAAAACAGAAGCTTTGTCAGACTTTCTACACTCCCTCTTTCTCTTCAATTCCTGCTCTCGAACATTATGACACAGAATATTTCATTATTAGACAAGTTAATATGAGACTCGGGAGTGCGGGGTGTTGGGATGTAGGCGGGCGGTGTATATTATACTCATGATTTACAGTGGAACCCCTCTCTTAGGACACCCAATGAAATGAAGACACCTCTTTAATATGGACACCTTTTCTTTTACCAAGAACAGTTCTTGCATGCAATTCAACCCCTGAAATAAGGACACCGCTCTAATCAGGACACTTTCTTCTCCTATTGGTGTCCTGATTAGAGGAGTTTCACTGTATATCTCTGTAGGACTGTATTTCCCTTTTTGTAACTGTAACTTTTCCTTGCCCCCTCCCACTCACCTCTCTCTCCGTCCGTCCCTTCCCACCTCCTCTCACTGGGAAACCTAGAAAACGAGGGAGGGGAACACTCTGTCTCCCTGGCAACCCTCCTAAACAACAGAGCCGCCTGTTCCCTGAAGACTGGACAGTGTAACAGCACCATCAGTGACTGTTCTCGCTCCATCTCTCTCCTTCCTCTCAACCACAAGGCAGTCCTTCGACGTGCATGCGCCTACGAGATGAAAGAAAAGTTGGTCATTACTTCGTATTAATCATGGTTTACTGTCTTTGTGTTCCTTTTGCACCGAGGTTTGCTCATTAGTAATTTCATTATATTTCACTGCTTGGCATGACCCAGCCCTCTGGTGCTCTCTGTGTGTTCTCAAACCTGCGGCCGTGTGTTCTAAAGTTAGCGCGTTAGTAATTTCATTATATTTCACTGCTTGGCATGACCCAGCCCTCTGGTGCTCTCTGTGTGTTCTCAAACCTGCGGCCGTGTGTTCTAAAGTTAGCGCGTTAGTAATTTCATTGCCACAGATTTCAAGAAGCGTACATGGACTACCATCTCTGTCTCAGACTGGACGGTACTGTCCCACTGGCTCAAGACGCTGTTACTAGGTATTACACAATATGGTGTTCTTTATTTGGGAGGTGTTCTGACGAGGCGTCCTGATTTGGTTGTGTCGTGAAATATTTGATGTCCTGATTTGGGAGGTGTCCTAAACGATGTTAGTGAGAAGTAAGGTAGTTCGGTTTCCAGTGAGAAGTCCCTACAGGCAAAGAGTCGTTATTTCGGATTGCTGACAATGGTAAAACGAGCTACGTGAAATATACCCAATTGTTTGGGGTAAAAATCTCCCTTTTTAGAGTGCTGAAAAGTTTGTGGGGAAACGAATATTTCAATTTTGTCCAGGTTGGGTCGTCACCTGCAGGATGAGTATGGTCTGGACTGGAGAGGGAGACTTCCGCCACATCCTGACGCTGACCTCGTGCTGGGGGCTCTACGAGCGGCGCAGAGCCAACACCACACGACACCGGTTGACGCGATCCAGACGCAGTTGACGAAATCTGAAGACCAGAATCAGCATGATGTGACACCGGTTGATGCAGTCCAGACCCAATCGATACAATCTGAAGACCAGAATCAGCACGATGTGACACCGGTTGATGCAGTCCAGACCCAATCGATACAATCTGAAGACCAGAATCAGCACGATGTGACACCGGTTGATGCAGTCCAGACCCAATCGATACAATCTGAAGACCAGAATCAGCACGATGTGACACCGGTTGAGGGAGT
>CASHTH010004296.1:0-19085 GCA_030341885.1 Geodia barretti
CTCGGTTCACAAGAAACAACGCCGCAAACAACTGCCTTTAAGGTAGCCGGTCTAATTCTTGACCGGTTTGACCGGGGATGATAAATATGGACAACGATAGAGAAATTCTGGTCTTTCCACGTTTGTCCTTGCCTACCTTGGCCCCATTCATTCCTTGGAAGAATGCAAGTACGTCGTTCAAGTTCATCGAAGAAGGCATGGATTGGGTATCCAGAGAGAAAGCTGAATTATCGGCTGACTTGTTTCAACCTATCCCATGCGCAATAGTACGCAACGATTTGGGGGAATACTGTGTATTACGTCGGATTAAGGAAGGGCGAGAAGACCTGCGGTCTAAAGTTAGTTTGGTTGTGGGCGGCCATGTAGATAGATGCGACGAGACCACTGGCCTATCTTCTTTACTGCTTTCGACTTTAAAGAGAGAAGTAAAGGAAGAATTGGGAGTTGAGAGCCTTTCGGGCATTATGCCGATCGGCATGGTCATGGATCATTCTTCTGTAATAGCATCGAGACACGTAGGTTTCGTCTATGAGTTAGTTATTTCTGAAGAATTTAAACCACAGGCAACGGAAGAATTCTCAGCTGACTCGATACTTAATAGACGTCTGTATGCTCCAACCGAACTGTCCAAATTTCGTGAGGAATTTGATCCATGGTCTTTCATCATTTTCGCTGAGTACATTTCCACTTCCTTTGTTCCTACCGATGTAGGCAGCCAACCAGCCTTTTCCTTCACATGGAACACCTAAAGGTGTAGAGGCCTTACCATGACACTTAACGAATTTATCGAATCGGCCCTCCAGGTCGAGCAATCATTGCTGCTGGAAGCTGTGGAGGACCTGACGCCCGAGGAGTTGACCTGGCAGCCCGCCCCCGATGCCAACCCCATCGGCTGGATGTTGTGGCATACGATTCGGGTGGAGGATATGTGGGTCCAGTTCTTCATCCAGGGGCAGACCGAAATGTGGGAGCGAGATGGCTGGCACCAGAAGTTCGGCCTGCCCACCCGCGACAACGGGTTCGGCCACACGCCGGAGCAAGTGGCCAACTTCCCCGCCCTGGACCTGCAGGAATTGCTGCGGTACGGAGAGGCGGTGCGCAATGGCACCCTGGAGTACCTGCGAGGCCTGTCGCCCGAGGATTATGAAATTGTCCCCCGAGAACGCCGCCCCGAACTGACGGTTGGTAAAGTCTTGCGCCAACTTCTGGCCGAGTTCTACCAGCACCAGGGCCAAATCGCCTACCTGAAGGGATTGAAGCGAGGTTCCGGCGCTTTGCCGCCCACTTACTCCACGCCAGGATAGGTGAGTACGGCGTCGTTTCCCTTCGGGTAGTTATGAAGCGGGAGCAGGGCAGCCACAAGGGCTGCCCCTACAGGTTTATTGGGAGAGGCATTAATGTGGGGCGGACCATTGCAGGTCCGCCCCATTGTTGTTCCGTTCAGGAGTGAAGGGCTTGCTTACTGGCTCAGCCACGCCTCAGCCCAGTAGTGGTACTCCGAAAGGGCCGTGTTGGGGTAGAAGTTCTCCAGGTCCCAATCGAAAATCCAGCGGTACGAGCCGGTTATGGGGCTGAACATATAACCCTGGTCCAGGACGTGTCGCTGCAGGTTCAGCAGTCTTTCCTGCCGCCGAGACGGGTCCAGTTCTGCCGCCTGGGCTTCGATCAGGGCGTCCATAAGCACGTCCTCGTGGTTGACGATATTGCCGGGGCCGCCACTGTGCAGGATCGAGTACAGATAGCCGTTGGTAGTCGGGTGGGGAGGCAACGGGCCGAGGGCAATCTGGTAGTCCCTGCCTTCGCCGAACATGGCTTCCTGCATTTGGGAGGGAGTGACCGGGGTAACATTGACCTCAAATCCGGCGGATTCCAGGTCCAGGGCCATCTGGGAGGCAACCCGCCGGTAGTCGGGCCCCAAGTCAGCCACGGTAATCTCCAGCGCCGGGGGATAGAAAATCTCGTTGTCGGCGAGGATATCCCGCGCCCCGCTGTGGGAGCCCAGGTAATTGCCCAGCATTTCATTGCGGTCCAGTTGCCACTGCGGGTTGGGCACCGGCATTCCCATGCCTACGCCGCCCTGCCCATACCAGTCAATGTCCACATACTCCCAGGGGTCGACGGCGCGGAAGATGGCCTGGCGCACTGCCAGGTTGTCCAGCGGAGCCGACTGGGTGTTGAGGGACATTACCATGCCGATTTCCGGCTGCTGGGAGACGCGGGAGTTGAACTCCACGCTGCTGCGCTCCAGGTGGGCCCAGTCGGTGGGATGCGCGACCAGTACGTCGATTTGACCTGCCTGCAACAGGGCCAGCCGCTTGGGATTGACCGAAAAGTCCGTGCCCGGGGTCTTGACTGCCTTGACGGTAATCGTATCCAGATAGGGCAGTTCTGGCTCGAAGTAGGTGGGGTTTCTTACATAGTCGATGGAGGCGCTGGCTGACTGCTGTTCAAAGATCCAGGGGCCGGTGCCAATTACCGGGGCATTCCTCAGGTCGCCGAACCGGTCAACAACCTCCGGGGCCACAATCTTGCTGTGGCCGTCGGCCAGGGCCAGCAGGGCGTCGGCATCCCGGAACTCCAGATTGACCTTCAGGGTCAGGTCGTCCAGGGCTTCTATCTCGCCAATGCCCCGGTTGGCAAAGCGGGCTTCCCCAGGCCAGCCGGTGGTGCGCATTCGTTCGTAGCTGAACACCAGGTCGTCGGCCACCATCTGGCGTCCGTTGACGGGCGAGGCGTCCTGCCAGTGGACATCGGGGCGCAACCGGAACACATAGGACATATCCGGCGCCAGTTCCCAGCTTTCGCACAGGTCGCATTCCAGGGTCAGGCTGGGCTGCTCAACCTCGCGGCCGGTACTCAAGCGAAGAAGTCGGCTGTAGGCCAGGCCGGGCCCCAGGGTAGCCAGGGTTTCCTGGTTGTCCTGGTGAACGTCACGGTGGGGGAAATCGGCCATGGAGGCCAGAATCAGGTGGCCGCCCTGGCGGGGAGTGGCTTGCTCGGCTTCGTCAAGGACCGGGGAGTCAGCTGGGACCGCCTGCGGTGTTGCCGAGTGACGGACCGCCGGACTGGTTGGGGTGTCGGTCTCAGTCGTTGCCGGTTGGACCGGCGGTTCTTCCGAAGAGCAGGCCACCAGGCCCAGCATCAAGAGTCCCAACACCAAGAGCAGAACAGTGCTGATAGAGCGCGCCATACCTCTCCTCCAAACCGCCGCCCGCAACTGACGCGTTGTGGCATGGTCATTCCAGTGGCAAAATTGCAACTAAACGCTAATGGAAAAGGGCCCGGAAATGCTAGCGGAAACGGCTGCGGATAAACGGGAATTTGACGCCCTAAGGCAGTCCGGAAATCACGCATTGGAAGGTGAGATTCTGGCACCCCGTTCCCGCTGCAGCAGGAACGCGAAGCCCGTAATAACCCAAACGCGGTTGCCCTGCGCAGTTATACTGGCAATAAACCCGCTCTGAGGGTTTGTGGTAAGCTATATTTCGCATTTTGGTAGCTCTTGGCGGCTGCGTTGTCGCCCCGTCCCAGGGCGGATTCGGCGGACTATGTCACAGTTTTCTGATGTCGCTTTCGACGGTCTTTATGGCGCGGCCATAATGGACCACTATCGCAATCCCCGGCACCGTCAACCTCTGGATATGGCCGACCTGGCCGCTCACGAGTTCAATCCCTTTTGCGGGGATGAGGTTACCCTCAAGGCCCAGTTGGATGGCTCAGGACGGGTTGCCCGGGTGTCTTCCGAGTCCCAGGGTTGCTCCATTATTCAAGCCTCGGCATCGATGATGGCAGAAGAGATGGAGGGGAAGTCGGCGGAGGAATTGGAAGAACTGGCTCGCCTGTTCCGGGAGTTGATGCAGGGGAGGGACCTGACCGCAGAGGGCTTGGGAGTATTGAACGATCTGGTTGCCCTCCAGGTGGTCCGCCAATACCCCGTCCGCATTAAATGCGCGTTGCTGCCCTGGACAGCCCTGGAAGAAGGGCTGGACGAACTGCGGAAATCCCAATCCGAATAGAGGCCAGAACTAAGCAACGATCTGCTAACCGCCGATGAAACTCCCTGTTGTGGGCGGCGGTAACTACTAAAGTTTCCTGCCTCTTTGACTACAGAAGTCAGGATGGGGGTGACGGGCAGCGCAGTATCACCGCTGCCCATAGCCGCTAATTCCACCCCACAGTCTCGAGAAAGTCTCTTACTGGGAATTCGTGCCCATTCGTGGATAAGTCAGAAATGACCACCGGGCAGCCAACCGGCTTCAACGTCAACTACCACTTGGCCCGCTTCCACCGGGTCTCCCGCCGCTACGGCCCGGCCATCCGCCTGCACCAGCAAGCCTTGGCCGAGCGGGAACGCACCCTTGGCCCCGACCATCCCGAAACCCTCCGCAGCTGCACTGGCCTGGCCAACAGTTTCTATGCTGCCGGTCATTTTCAGATGGCAATGGACCTGTTCCGGGAAACCCTGGACCGCCGCTCCCGCACCCTGGGGCCCGAACACCCCGACACCCTGCGCAGTCGGGGCAGCCTCGGCAACTGTTATCACGCCGTCGGCGACTACCAGACTGCCGTACAGATGCACCGCCAAACCCTCTCAATCCGCGAACGGGTACTCGGCCCCGACCATCCCAGCACCCAGGCCAGCCGCAACAACCTCGCCAAGGCCGAAGGGGCCCTGGCTACCG
Organism: Geodia barretti; assembly: GCA_030341885.1. Lineage (NCBI taxonomy): Eukaryota > Metazoa > Porifera > Demospongiae > Tetractinellida > Geodiidae > Geodia > Geodia barretti. Next base: position 4,683 of record CASHTH010004296.1, read on the forward strand.
GTTCTGCTCCGCCGGAAAACCAAGGGACTAACTCAATACTACCTTCCGCATCAACGGGGGACAGTTAGGATGGGGGGGGCCAGCGGCCCAATGTGAACACTGCCCGAGAGCATAATCCTCACCAACAATATTGACAGGCGTTTCCAAGCCAACCGATACGAGGTGCTTTCCCACAAATAAAGTGAATGTCCACCAACTGGCCGCCAAGGGCCCAATTGGTGGACATTCGTGTCCAATCGTAGAGAGAAACAGCAGGAACCCTAGTTATCCGCAGCCACCGCCTCCGTAGCCGGCACTGCCGCAAAGCGGTCCAGGAAGTGGGCCATAGCTTCTACGATGGCGGAGCTGAACTGCGGCTCCCCGTCAAACAAGTGGCCCTGGTGGGCAAACAACCGCAGGTCGGCGGGAACTCCGGCCTCTTCCAGGGCCGCGAACATTCGCATGGTTATCTGGTGGGGGACCCGCTCGTCATTGGTACCGTGCACCAGCAATGTGGGCGGGTAATCGGCGGTAACGCGCTCCACCGGGTTGGCGGCAGTAATGGCAGCATCGGACGAGTCATTGGCCGTGTACTGCATCAGGTTGTCGCGACTCCAGTAGGTCCGGATATCCGACGCCGGAGCCACGCCAATCACCGCGGAAATACGGCTGCTGTAGCCCGCGTTTGGGCCGTCGCCGTCAAACTCGGAACTGCCGTTGGTCGCCGCCGCCAGCAGAGCCAGATGGCCGCCCGCCGACTTTCCGCCCAGGGCGATCCGCTCCGGGTCGATGCCCAGCCGGTCAGCATTGGCCCGCATCCACCTCAGGATGGACTTCACGTCCTGTATCGCCGCCGGCCAGATGGCCTGTTCCATGATTCTGTAGGTAGCCGTAATGCAGACGTAACCCCGCTCGGCCATGGGGATTCCATAGCGCTCCTTCAGCAGTTCATGGTTGGCGGTAACCCACCCGCCGCCGGGCAGGAACAGCAACGCGGGCGCCGAACCGTCAGCATTGGCCGGACGGGCAATATCCGCCCTCAGCTCGTACCCATCCGTGGTGGGAATCATCACATTCTCTTCAACCGTCACGTTTGGCATTGCTATCCTCCTCGTGGGACTCAGTGTTGGAAGGAGTTTAGCACTTTTCTTGCGCGATTGGCGGTAGACTCCCGCCCCAAAATCCCGCACCCCGTAGGGGCAGACCTGTGTGTCCGCCATGGTGCGTCTATCATGCGTACTTGCTCCGGTGTGCCTGCCCCGGTTCGGGTTGATGCACCCCCCAACCCCGTCGTTACTATGAAAATACGGAAATCCGACTACGACTTCAGGCTCCGATGACGATCCCACTTGTACCATTTGGCTCCCCATTCTCATTTCCTTATGTGGTCTGTTCAAGGACATGGCAATTCCTGCGAAGGGCGAACCTCAAACGTGGCGCTGGGGCCGGAATTGACGACGGCTGGGGTTGCACTACCCTTGCTACCCTACTCGCCCTTGTCGCAATACCATTGTTGTTATACCCTTGGCGCAACACCCTGCCTCTTGCCGCAGTACCCTTGCAGCAATTGCCGCGATATATATCAGCGAGCCAAAGGCCCAGGATTCCGGGGCCGCACATGAAGGAGGAAATCAGATGGCCACTTGGAAAGTCGCCTATTTCAGCGGCGTTGGCGGACGCCCTTCCACCATGCTTGAGCAGGCGCCGGACGAAATCGAGGTTACGGTGGTGGACCCGGCTCTGTCGGAGTCGGAAAAAATCGATCTTTGCCGCGACGCCGACGCCCTCGTCACCAGCGACGTTAGCACCAGCGTGCTCCAGGAGTGCCCCCGGGTAAAGCTGATCCAGACCCTGAGTGCGGGCTACGACCGGCTGGACTTGGAGGCCATCCTTGAAATGGGCATACCCGTGGCCAACAACGGCGGCGCCAACGCCATTTCGGTGTCGGAGCAGACCATTGCCATGATGATCGGCATCAACCGGAACCTCATGGCCCAATGGGATAGCACTACCCGGCGGCGGGAGTGGCGAAGCAACCTCTATCAGACCGACCTGTCGGAAGTTACCGACAAGACGGTGGGCCTCGTGGGGTTGGGACGCATAGGCCGGCAGGTGGCCAAACGGCTGACCGGGTTCGATACCCAGACCATCTTTTACGACGTGGAGGATGTACCCGAGGATGTTCAGCGCGAGGTCAAGGCATCGCCTGTGCCCTTTGACGAATTGCTGGAGACCTCCGACATCGTCAGCCTCCATGTTCCCCTCACCAGGCGGACCCGGGGCATGATGTCGGACCGGGAATTTGACGTGATGAAGGAGACGGCCTTCCTGATTAACCTCTGCCGCGGGCCGGTGGTGGACGAGGCAGCCCTGTATCGCGCCCTGACCGAGGGGAAGATTGCTGGCGCCGGACTGGACGTTTTGGAGGTGGAGCCCACGCCCGCCGACAATCCCCTGTTCGAACTGGACAACGTGATCATCACCCCGCACATGGCCGGTCAGAGCCAGGAGACCGCCCTGCGGGCAGCGCGCTTTGCTTACGGCAATATCCTCCGCGTGCTGTCGGGACAGGAGGCCGAGTCCCTGGTAACCCCGGAATAGACCGGGAGGCCGGTGGCACCCCCAGGGCAATCGCACGAAAGGGGCGGACACGAAATGGCTGGGAAGGTGCCGTCGTTACTTTAAAAATAACCTTCAGGCAGCTGTCGGCGACATGCCTGCCCCAACTGCTTCCAACCTGTTTTCGTCCTCTTATGTGGGCCTTTAGGGCCATGGCAATTCCTGCGCAGGCAGGAACCCCCCACTCTGCCTGACACCCACTTGCCGGGGCGCACGGCTGTGCGCCCCGGCAATCATCACAAAGACGAACCCCATCCCACTCCACCCCTCACTGACACTCCCCCCTTGCCAACTCGGATGACCCATCCCTACCGTAATAACTGAACCAAGAGAACCAAAAGGAGCCCGCCCCACATAAATCTCCCAGCTCCCTATTCCTAATTCCTGACGCCCCCCGGGCTTATCATTTCTCAGTGTGAATGTGCTTCTAAGTGTCCCACGTGGTGGTTTTCGGTACAATCCGCCGGCGACTGCTCTATTTGTATGGTGATATGTCGGATGTCAAATTCCTCGTAGGCGACTCGCCGCAAACTGCGCAGAAGCGGGTCAAAGTCCCCTTGGTAATTTGGGTCCACGAGCACGTGGGCGGTGAGGGCATCGTAGCCCCTGGTAATACTCCATACGTGAACATCATGCACCAGGGTTACACCTTCCACGTCCTCCAGAGCACTGCAAAGCTGGTACATATCCAACCCGGCCGGTACGCTCTCCAGCAGTACGCGAAATACCATGATGGCCAAACGACCAGAACTCACCAGGATTAGTACCCCGATAATGATACTGAGGATGGGGTCCACCAGGTCCCAGTGAAAAGCCAATGTAAGGACACCGGAGATAACCACAGCGATGGAGCCCAACAGGTCGGCCACAATATGCCAGAAGGCTCCTTCGACGTTGATGCTGTGCCGCGACGAGCGGTAGAGTATCCAGGCTGCCAATACGTTGATAACAAGCCCTGCAGAGGCGACACCCAACATTAACGCGCCTTCCACTTCGTGCCCGTGTCCGGCAGCGTGGTCGCCAAGCCTTCGGTAAGCCTCGTAGAAAATCCAGCTGGCCAGCACCCAGAGAGCAAGAGCGTTGAACATCACTGCCAGCACCTCGGTGCGATGGTAGCCGAAGGTTCGCGTTATGGTAGCTGGACGCTCGGCAATCCACATGGCGAACAGCGCCAAGCCAATGGCCACTGCGTCGGTCATCATATGGGTCGCATGGGCCAGCAATCCCAGGCTGCCCGAAAGGATGCCGCCGATTATTTCAATCCCCATGTGGCAGAGCAGCAGAATCAGGACAATTATCAGGCTGCGACGACCGGCGCTCCGATAGTCATGGTCATGCTCATCCTCAGGGTTTCTCCTCCTGCGGCCGGTGTGGTCGTGATTGGTTTGGCCGTGGCTGGCGTGGCCAGTTTGCTCAGGTGTCATTTTCCGCTGCCTCCCAGTCGATGCTCTCCATTATCTCCCCTCTCCAAACATAGCTTCAGGGGTCGAGAGCAAGCCGAGCTATACCTTAGAATCATAATTCGGGCCAATTATGCCGGTCAAACCACGGTTCCAGGGCAGGCATGGTTCCCGCACAGTCTTATCCCATAACGAGATCTCCCCCCAACCGCCATCCCAGCGCAGGCCGGAATCCCTCTCCCCCTCTGGGAGTGGGGCCGGGGGCGAGGACGTACCCCGTGACACCCGCCCCTCACCCCACCTTATCCCCTTGTGTTAAAATCCACATCGGCCAGAGATAGCAAAAAATATTAGCAACGGAGGACAAACCAGCATGAATGTAATGCAGGCCGTGGCCCGGATTCTGAAACTCGAAGGGGTGGAGTGGGTTTCCTGCTTCCCCTCCAACCAGCTTATCGAGCACGTAGCCCAGGAGGGCATTCGCACCATCATGTTCCGCCAGGAGCGGGGCGCACTGATGGCCGCCGACGGTTTCAGCCGCCTGAACGGCCGCGAAAAGTTTGGCGTCACTATCACCCAGGGCGGCCCGGGTTCCGAGAACTCCATGGGCGGGTTGGCCCAGGCCTACAGCGACAACGTGCCCATTCTCTACCTGCCCGGCGGCCCGGCCATGAGCCAGTACTCGGTTAAACCCAACTTCTCCCCCGTCCGCACCTACGCGACCGTCTCCAAGTTCGGCGAGGTAATCACCCAGCCCCAGCAGGTGGTCAGCGTCATGCGCCGCGCCTTCCATGCCCTGCGCAATGGCCGCCCCGGCCCGGTCATCGTAGAGATTCCCGCCGACATCGGCGGCCTGGAAGTTCCCGAAGCCGCCATGAACTACAACTCGCCCAAGCGGATGCGCCAGGCCCCCGAAGCCAGCGACGTTAAGGAAGCCGTCAACCTGCTGCTCAATGCCAGGAAGCCTGTCATTTGGTCAGGCATGGGCGTGCTGATGGCTGGCGCCACCGAGGAACTGCAGGAGTTCGCCGAGCTCACCGAGATTCCCGTCTACTGCACCATGCCAGGCAAGTCTTCGTTCGACGAGCGGCATCCGCTGGCCTTTGGGCTCCGGCAGCAGTGCCACCTCTTTGCCCGCCCGCACCTGGCTGCAGGAATCCGACGTCCTCTTCGCCGTGGGCTCCAGCATGACCCGCACCGGTTACGGCCAGCCCATCCCCGACGGCAAGGTAATCATCCACAACGTGGAGAGCATCGAGGACATTAACAAGGACTTCTCAGTGGACGTTGGCTTGCCCGGCGACGCTAAGCTGACCCTCAAGTCTATGATCGCCGAGGTCAAGGCCCAGGCCGGCGACAATGGTCGCAAGGGCACCACCGACATCGCCGACCAGATCTCCAAGATCCGTGATACCTGGATGGCCGAGTGGGAAGACATCCTCAAGACCGACGAGACGCCCATCAGCCACTACCGCGTCATCGGCGAACTGGAGCGCACTCTGGACAAGGTAAACAGCATCGTCACCCACGACGCCGGCGCCCCCCGCGACACCATGATGCCCTTTTACACCGGCACCACCCCCCACAGCTACATCGGCTGGGGCAAGACCACCCACCTGGGCTATGGCATCCCCTTGATGATCGGCGCCAAGCTGGCCCGCCCCGACAAGTTCTGCCTCAACTTCATGGGCGACGGAGCCTTTGGTATGTCCGGCCTGGACCTGGAGACGGCAGTACGGGCCGGCGCGCCGATAACCACGATTCTGCTCAACAACGGCGGCATGGCCACCTACCCCGGCGGCTACCCCCGTCGCCAACGAGCTTTACGGTGCCACTCGCATGTCCGGCGACTATGCCAAGATAGCCGAGGGCATGGGCGCGGTGGGAATCACCGTAACCCAGCCCGGAGACGTGGCCGCCGCCCTCATGCAGGCCCGCCAGCACAATGCCGAAGGCCGCACCGTCCTGATCGACATCCACACCGGCCTCGAAGCCCGCCGCTCCAGCTTCTAGGCATCATGCAACAGGTCCGGTCACGGTTTCACCGTGACCGGATACCACCCGCTCGTCCTGAGCCTGTTGAAGGATCGTCCGAAGCTATTCGAAGGATAACCCGCGCCCCTGTGGTGATTTGCCGGATTGCAAACTGATACCACAGGGGCGCAGTCTCCCCAGGTACAACCTGTCGCTCACTGAGAGTACCCACCCATACTTATGCCCGACCTGACTTGGCTCAAAGATTTTTCTGGAATTGTCCAGTCGATACTTACCATTTTGGCCATCCTGGCCGGCGGCGGCTTTGCACTCTACAAGCTGAAACAGTTTCGGGATCTGGAACCGCATCTGACCATTTCCCACACCATAAATCACCGGCACGTTGGAGACCCATATGTGCATATCGACGTGACGGCGCTACTGCACAACAGTTCACGGGTCAAGGTGGAGTTACAGGACGGTTACTTCCTGCTCCAACACATTACTCAGCTGCCAGACGGACAGGATATGCCAGACGGCAATCTACTCTATCCCCCGTGGCCGGTTTTGGATCAGGCCTCTTTTGACTTGGGAGATCAAGCCCTGGTTATCGAGCCTGGCCAGGCTCTGCAGGAAGTCTTTCAATTCATTGTGCCTCGCGAAGTCGAGGCAGTTCTGATTAGTTACTTTTTCTATGACTCAAGGCCGTCGGCCGGACACCAGCGAGGTTGGGGGATAAGCTCGGTCTATGATATATTGGATGAGCAGGCAATACCCTCGGCCCGTTAGGAACTGATATGGCGATCCCCCTTTATAGAATCGGCAGCAACAAGGAAACCGATTCCAGGCATTCCAAACCCGAAGGCGTTGACTCGGTTCGCCTGTACTTTGGGCGCACTCCCGGGATTCCCGCTGTGCGCGTAGTCAGGAAAGTTGACGAACCATCCCCGCAGACAAACCCTGCCAAAGAGGATCCGCCTGGTTGAAGTCAATTGCTCTCGAAACTGAGTTCAGGAAGTTAGGGCGCCGCACCGCCACGGCGCCCTTGTTCTTTCCCCAACTCCCGCCCTATAATTCCGCTAAACCAGCCCCTATCTACCGACTCCCTCCAGGAGGAACCATCATGGCCCCTGCCACCAACGGCCACATCACCGTCCTCAACCCAACCGCGCCGCCGCGGGAACTGCGCACGGTAATGGCATTGCGGCCCGAAGACTTGCGGGGCAAGTCCGTTGGCTTCCTCTGGAACAGCAAGCCCAACGGATATGTGCTATTTCAACGACTGGAGCAACTGCTGCGGGAGAAGTACGAGATTCCATCGGCCCTCTACCGCCGCAAGCCCACCGCCTCCATACCGGCAGACGCCCAGGTAATTGAAGAGTTGGCGACACAGGTGGAAGTGGCCGTCGTCGGCCTCGGTGATTGAGGCTCCTGCACCTCGTGGAGTATCCACGACGCGGTAGAACTGGAACGTAGGGGCATTCCCACGGTAACCGTATGCAGCCACCTCTTCCAACGCCTGGGCAATGTGGAGCGACGGTCTCTCGGAATGCCGGAATTGCCCATGGCCATAGCACCCCATCCCATCGGCGGCGTGGCAGCGGAGACCGCCATTACCAAAGCAGATGCCCTGTTTGATACCGTGGTGGAAGGGCTGACCCGACAATAACGGGGAGCAGCGTTTTCTCAAGGATATTTACAGAATCTGTCAGTCCCACCGTCCCGCTCATCCTGAGCCTGTCGAAGGACGGTCAGCCAAGTCCCACTTATGGACTGGCAACCTCACCATGAGCGACATTCCCGGGGCTCCACTCCATTCATAATCTATCTTAGAAGAGGAATCCCCTTGGCCCAAATAGAGGCCCAGCGTATCGAACTGCCGGATGACTACGACGCCATCCAGGCAACTCTATCTGGAACGGGGCTGGAGCGACGGTCTGCCCATTACGCCGCCCACACCGGAACGGGTGGAGGCTATGCTGGCGGACACCAACCTTGACCCCCAGCACGTGGTCGCCCAGCTTCCCCCCAACTGGGGCGATGCCACCGTAGAGCGACTGGCAATCAACGCGGTAATGGCCGGTTGCCTGCCCGAATACCTGCCCGTCATTGTCGCTGGGGTGGCTGCCATAAGCGACCCCGCCTTCAACCTCTACGCCATCCAGGCCACCACCCACTCTTGCGCCCCGCTGTTCATCATCAACGGCCCCATACGAGAAAAGCTGAGCATGAACAGCTCCTCCGGCGCCTATGGCCCGGGCTGGCGGGCCAACGCCACCATCGGTCGCGCGGTGCGGTTGGCCCTGCTCAACATCGGCGGCGGCCACCCCGGCATCGGCGATATGTCCACCCAGGGCGCGCCCTCCAAGTACACCTACTGCGTGGCCGAAAACGAAGAGGCCAACCCCTGGGAAGCCCTGCACGTTGAACGAGGCTTCGACACTGAACAAAGTACGGTAACCGTCCTTGCCGGAGAGCCGCCCCACAACATCAACGACCACACGGGCAGCACCGCCGAGGAAATCCTGACCATCGTCGCCGGAGCCATGGCAGTCACCGGGGCCAACAACGCCTACACCGGCGGCGAAACCCTGCTGGCCCTGGGCCCCGAACATGCCGCCACCATGGCTGCCGACGGCCTCACCAAGGCCGACATCCGCGACTGGCTCAACCGCCACGCCCGCGTCCCCCTGGACCGCTACACCGAAGCCACCATGCTGGAACGATTCGGCCAAATCCCCAACGGCCCCGTCCCCATGGTAGCCACCCACGAAGACCTGGCTATAATCGTCCTGGGCGGCCCCGGAAAGCACTCCTCCTGGGTTCCAACCTTCGGCGGGGCAACAGGTCGGTTTTTGTTTTGTTTTTTTTTTGGGGGGTGTGTGGAGTAGTGAGTCGGTGGGTGGGTAAGGGGTCGGGGGCGGGGCTGAGATGGGGTGAGGGGAGGGGGGTGCGGCTTGTTGTAGGAGGGGGGGGGCAAAGTGCTCTAGGGGGGGTAGCGGGGGGGGGGTGGGGGGGGAGGGTGGGTTGGTGGGGGACCCTGGTGGGGAGGGAGGGGGGGGATGTGGGGGGGGTGGGGGGGGGTGAGGGGGGGGGGACTTGCGGGGGAGGGGGTGGTGAGGGGGTGGGGGAGGAGGGGGGCGGGGGCGGGGGGGGGGGCGGGGTAGTGTGGAGGGGGGGGGGTGGGTGGGGACGAGGGGTGGGGGTGAGGAGGGGGGGGGGGGGGAGGGGGGGTGGGGGGGGGAGGAGTGGGAGGGGGGGGAAGACGGTTTTTTGTTTTTACGTACGCGGGCCGATGAGCTGGCGTGTCAGGCGTAGGAAGGTCACGATGATCGTTCTGTCACACAAGCCACTTCTGCCATATTTGCCATGCGCAGCAACTTTGACATCATTCAAGTAGATCCAGAATGGGTCCTTGATCAGGAAAGTATGGGTACCAAGGCTAAATTTTGGTACCGACTTCCAGAAGAAGAGGGCGATGCTGAGTGGCTGATTCAAGTTTCCGCGACCCACCAAGCGAGAGATGAACGAACACGAGTCGGCGCGAACATGGGCAGAGAAGATCGACTGCCGAGCCCCGATAGCAGAACTATGTCTCTCTCATGCCATAGTGGAGCTTGCGATTTTCAACGGTGGAAATGATGAAAGAAGGCACGGCACGAAATCATTGCCCAAGACCGTCGAGGACTTTTCACGGGAAACCAATTGTCAATCTTACCGTATCGGGTTAGACATCGAAAAGACAGAGGGTACATCAGTCATATCATACTTTCAAAATATTTAGAAGGTTCAAGATGATTGCTTTTGTAGAACCAGAAGATTCGCCAAATCCTAAGTTTCGATTCCCTGAGAACGCTGATGCTCAATTTGCAGAATATTTGATACTTGATGCAGTAGTTGGTAACACCGACCGTCACCACGAGAATTGGGGGTTACTAAGGGAGTGGACGGGTAGTGATTGGCACATTGGACTCGCCCCAACTTTCGACCATGCATTTACGGTTTGGTCGGAGACGACTGTCGAGTGACAGAAGAAGGCTCTTACTCAATGAGGGAAGGATAAATCTATATACCAGCAGAGGACGAGGAGGTATTTACTTGTCTGAAGATGACAGTTTGGGGCCTCCTAGTGTACCTGGATCCAACGTACGTTGGCAAAGCGGGCAACGTTGCCAGTATGGTGGCCGTCTGCGTCCAGACAAAAGGTGGGGATCTGCGTTCGGGGACGTCCAGATAGCGGTAGATGCAGCACTCCAGTCAGGTTGCGCTGCTCGATGCACCCGCGGCGCCCCGCAACTGCTTTCGGTGAGCAGGACCGGAACCAGCGCTTTTGTCCACAGGTTCAGCCAGGAGGCGCTGGTGGGTGTGAAGTGCACATGGAAGCGACGCATTGGCAGCCAGTTGCGGATCAGCGCGCGTCTTGTGGGTGGCAGTGTGTCCGCGATCAGGTGGACGTCGAGGTCGGCCGGCGGCACCTCGGTCCCTCGATGGTATCGAGGAATTGCGGCGGACACTCACGCCACGTGCCGCGTGGTGGCAACGACCACTCACCTGCCTGGTCATGGTGTCAATGCGTGCGAACAGCGAAGTCAAGTGGTGCCGTCGTGACGCAGGTAATCAACGTCGTAATCATGGGTTGCGCCGTTCCACCTGTCCCGGGCGCAGAATGGGCAATAGCGACGGGTGCGATCCAACGCCTGATCTGGCAGCAAAATTCTCGTCCACGCACCGGACCAACGCCGATCCGGTGGGTTGCAGGTATAGCCCCACAACGTCCCTGACCTTCGCGATGAAGAAGGGGTCTTTCTGCCGACAGCTGAAGGTCTCCGCGCTGTGCGGGGCTGCAATCCGAAGGCTCGCCAGATGCGCTCTGACGTGTTGTGGCTCAGCCAGCTGCGCTGGGCCATGGACCGGGTGCTCCAGTGAGGTCGCGTCCTTGGGTGGTGGTCTTCAGCGTCAGCGTAATCACACGCTCCACGTGGTCATCGGTAACCGCTCGAGGCCGTCCGCTGCGCGGTTCGTCCGAGCAGTCCGTCGAGAGCTCGTTCCAGGAACCGGGAACGCCACTGTCACGCTCTCATCGGACACTCCCATTGGTCCGCGAGCCCACCGTGGTTATGGCTGCGGCCTTCGGCACAGCCAGCAAAAATCATTCTCGCTCCAGGCAGCGCCACAAGCTTGCGCCGTTTTCGACGCGACGAACCACGCGTACCGGGTTTCACGCTCCACCCATCCAAACTACCGGCGCGGCCATTGGTCGTCCGATGCCACATGGTCATCCTCTCTGGATTGCTACCCGGAGGATACCTCATCGTGAATACTATGACAACTAACTTCAGTTACACCACACGAGAAATCTGCCGGACAAGTGGCGGTGCCGGGCGGGCGCGGCGTATACTTGGAGCGTCAACAAGAGTAGCGAGGGCGGAGAGAAGAGAATTAAGGAGAAAATAGAGAGAGAATTTTGGGTTTGGAAGAATCGCATGAGAGCGATCCGACCCAGAGGGGTCTCTGGGAAGAGGAAGCGGACCGGTGTACCTGAACCCACGTGGGGGCGGGACACCTTCTCAGGCTCTGCTGCGATCATCTGCGGTTGGCCGGCGTTCCGAGAAGACGCCGATTTCGCCGAGTTCTACTGCCAGGGACAACGCCGGGACAGAGTGCTGACGCAAAGCCTGATGGAGCGAAGGGACGCTTGCTCTCCAGTCCCACGACAAAGGTGAGGCGACGCCCGAGCCAAGGCCAGAGATGACTTTGACTCCGGTGGAAGTGGCTCCTGGAGGTTGAGTGGTGGAGGGACCGGCACTCGCCAAGAGCACATCAGGTGTTCACGCCCCAGCTGATCCTGCACGGACAAGGTGCGGGGAGGGTGTTCGAGTCCAGCCGGCGGGCTGGCCAGGGGTAGTCGGGCTACCCTGAAAGGAGGCGGAGCATGAAAGGTGGCGCTGGTGACACGACCAACATCCTGGGGCGGGCGCCGTGTTTGTGAAGGACACTCTGGACAAATGTTGGGGACGGGGGTCGTCAAAGTGATGTCGGGCGGCTGGCAGGCCGTGGAGAAGTCACTAGCGTCAAAGAATGGGCAAGGCCGGGATACGAGGCGTACCTGGGTTCAGTGTGAAGGAGAGGCCCCGCCATCGATGGAGAGCGGATCAAAAGGGGCGCGCGGCAGGCGCTGCGTCCGGATGGTGAGAGACGCGGACCGGGCCCGCTGTTGGAGTGCGCGGTAGATGGCAGGGGGATGTTGACCAAAGGACGGTGAGGAGCTAGCGGCCAGCGGACAGCGATTGTGGACGCGGCGGGAAATGCTGGGCAGTGTGCTCCGAATGAGCGCAAGAGCGGCGACGGGACGTTGGCGATGAGCGGCGGAGCCTCAAGCGATGGAGTGAGACGGGGCCGGATGATGTCTGGGCATGAATCCGAGGAGCCACGGGCCACCAGAGCAGCATGCGGCGCTTTTGACGGAACAAGGCGGCGCGATGTGTGGTGGACCGATTACAGACCAAGTGATCAGATCCACGTCGGCTGTGTTACTGCCGGCAAACGCTCCGGACACCCTGGGGGCGCTGGGAACTGGGGAACGAGCGAGGCCAACACCGGTTTTGTACCGGTGAGGAGGCAAGGGGCGACGCCGCCTATGGGGACGGAGTAACAGGCAGGCTGTGTTCGCGATGTGGGCCGCAAGCTGGTAGCCCGGCGGTTGCCAGGCCGGCCCGCCCGGAAGCCCTTTCCAAGGGAGGTGACTTGGTGTTCATAGACCTGGCCGCGCGGCAGAGTTTGCACTGTCCGGCGGGACAGGTCACCCACTCACCATCGTTTGCCAGCGGGAAAGCGGACGGATGCCGCGGGTGCGAGGCAACCGAGGGCAGGCCCTTCCAGTCGACGGGGCCGAATGCCGAATTGTCAGACTGCGGTGGCGTCACAGTGCACTCGCAGGCCAAGGGCCAGGAAGGACGGCGCGGTTTGTGGATCCATCCCCAGGACAGGCATGCTGAGTAGGAGCGCAAGGGCGTTGCAGGTGCCGAGAGCCGCCTCACGCGAAATATCGGAGCGCGACGCGTGTGCGGGGAACACCGGTTGGCACGACTGGCCAGTTGGGCATTCCGCCTAGCAGGCCCGCTATTCGGCAGGGTCAAGGACGGCGATTCCAGACTGTATCTGGCGGCTACGTGGCCATCGAACGACCACTGGTGGCGGGCAAAAATCGGGTATTGTCGGACAGGTCGGCGGGAGGAGCCGGAAGCCCACCGCCGCCGTCCTCAGTGCCGTCCTCCAGTAGTGAGTTCCAGGAGGTTTCCACGGTGTTGTCGCCAAGCTTACGGCATTTTCGGCGCGGTCCGACTAGGAATACTGGGGACCGTGATTCTGAGATCAAGCCGGCTTTACTGCCGAAAGTCCCGTCTCCCCACAAAGGGCTTTCAGCCTGTTTCTAAGTAGTTAGTCCAGGGAGCACGAGGCATAGCGTAATCGCAGGAGAGCAAGTGGTAGCGATAAGGTGTTTACCGCGGGTGTAATTGTGAAGTCATGTAATACGTGTAGTGGGAGTGGAGGGGTCCATGGGCCAGAAGAAGTATGAGGGTAAGGACTCTCATCAGAGAAAAGGGTCATCTGCGAATAGTGGTCCGGTCGGGCCGGATTTCGGCTCCAGTGCGATCACCACCTGGGCACGCTATCTGCTGAAGGTGGATATGAGGGTGGGACGGCCTGCTCCAAGTAGTAGGAGTAAGTAGCAAAGGCCCCTTGGACATTCGGAGCGGACGGTTAATTTACGAGCCAGGAGGAAGCGGTATGCGAAGAGGGGAAGAGGGGTTGGAGGGAAAGGCGCTTGAACCGGCGACCGCAACCAGTGGTGGTCAACCGGTTACCGGAAAAAGATGGCGAACGTGGGAAGGAAGATAATCTGATCGCCCGGGGCCTGGTCAGCCCAGCGCCCCAAGGGCCCACGACCAGCTGGAGCCCTGCGGACCTTCTGGCGGGGACACGACGTTGGAACTGGGTCTGGTGGAAGTCTTTGGTCCATAACGAGACGGTGCGGCTACACGTTGAAAAAAACGCGGCTCAAGCCCCCGTTCTGCAACGGGGCAGGGCTGTTGATGGCAAGGAGCAGCAGTGGGCATCCCAAGGTGAGTTCCGATCATTCGGGGCCACATGGAGGAGGTCCTGGACTTGTATAGCCGAGCCCTACGACTCCCAAGCGGACCCCGGTGGTCTGCTATCGACGGCGTTTCCACCCAGTTGTGGCGCGATTCCCGTCCGTACTGGCAGCGGAAATCGGGAACGCACCGAAAAGCGAGAGGACTACGAGGACCGTGGGGGCGGAACTCCGACAAACCTGTCGATCACCTGCGAGACCCTGGGCTGGCTGGGCGAAACGTGGCTATAACAAAAGGGACGTACAATGCAGGAGGACTTCGCCCTTCAGATGCGCTGG
>CASHTH010004298.1:0-17101 GCA_030341885.1 Geodia barretti
GACCAGCCTTAAGGCTGGTCTCCATAATCTTTATACTCTGCCTTATTCAGCCTTGTGCGGTCTGGACATACTAATGTACGGAGACACACTGACTGAAATTGCAAGACCATTACGACCATGCAAGTCTGGGTCTTGGAAAAAGAAATATAGTTTATTCCCCAGACCGGTGCAGACCGCACAAGACAGAGTAAGACTATAATATGGAGACAAGCCTTAAACGAGGCCTGTGGATATGTACAGGTACCTTCCGTTAGGTGTGGAAAAACCACTAAGACTGGAAAAAGACAGACTAACGGACAAACACACACACAAACAAAACAACAGTACAGCGAAACCTATGAAAAAAGACACCTCTCTTTATAAGGGACATTTGGTTCTGTCTCGTACTAACACATTAGTGTACTGTATCTCCAAATAAAGACGGCTCTAAAAGACGTCTCTCAATGTCCCCAAGCTTGCTGCCGTAAGGACTGACAGAGCAACGATGCAAAGAACAATGTCCAGAAAAGGTACAAGAGAGGAATGTGATAGACTCAACACTAGAACATTCAACTAGACATGAACCAAAGAACAGAGATGAATTCCAGATGAATTATCACCTGCAAATCTTAGTGGTTTCTAAATTTCGTAACAATCTGAGTGTTTAGCTACCAGCAAGAAGTTTTCCACTAATTTGGGTACTTTTTTGTATGAGAGGACGGTAGGTCTGTTTATTTGTACCACAACTACGTATGCATCTGGGTATTATAACGAGCCCACCTAGTCACTTCTTCCGTGCTATTATCACATATTACGTATGAGTTAATTTTTATACCTCAGCAAGATATTCAAGTGTGCATGCAAGAGCTGTCCTAGGTGTAGTTGATTTGTTTGTTGTGCCTTTGCCTTTCCTACCTCGTAGTTTTCACATGCGTTCATACACCGCACTTCTTTTTATACGGAATATTTCCCCAGGTATACACAAGCCTCTTAATTTGCTTTCCTTTCTTACTTAAACCACCACTAGCTGAGGGCACCACAACAGTAACAGGACTTCTGAAAACTGATCAACAATGGCATTATGAAAGGTAGACGCTTATTTTGACCATACGGATCAGACTGCTATGTCAGAAACGGGATATGGGCAAAACTGAGAGTGAAGCTGGATTGCACAAATGTTATGCTGGATAACCTGGGTCACCCCTAAGAAATATCTTACTTAGATACCTAAGTTCCTTGTATGAGAGGACGGGTGGCTTGTTGAGATGTTTCATCTGAATGGCCAGGTTCCGTATCGTGTCCTCCAGCTGAAGGTATGAGGCCGGTACCAGCTGGTCCATTAACAACCGGTAGTCAGGGATACGACCACACCCTATGCCACGCCCAGCAACTGAGCGAGAGGGTGGTCATGTGATGGTCACATGACCACAGAGGCCACACCCACCTGTGTTCTCCTTGACTTGACTGGCGACATCGAAGAGGGCATTGCGTAGCTCATTGATGCCCCGCCCACTTTTACAGCTGACAATCATGCTCCTCATAATCTGGGGAAATCACTCTCGTTGTCTGTCTGCAGTACCATACACTCGTGCTGCAGGGGATAAAAGCAGTATCTATAGCAACGGTAGTTCTAATAAAGCCTGGTTCACAATATGACGCTAGATTTCATTTCATTTCGTCACTGATGTTCCTCAACGCGCTGCACTGTTCGCAAATTTATAATACAATGGTAGCTGACGAAACGTACGTTGCCTCCAATAGGTCATCCAAACCAGACTTTCCAGCACGAAACAACAAAACAGACAACTCATTATGAACGCTATCACGCCATATTCCCTCCTGGTGGGGTGAGGGAAATAATTTTCGCAGCCCTCAATAACAAAAGATGCACATTAGTGCACAAACACTTATCACTAAGTATGGTAGTACTTAGTATATAGGGATTGGCATGGTACCTAGCATCATAGATGTATGGGGCTATGATAGAGTGTTTTGTTCATCTTCTTCTTCTTCTTCTTCTTCTTCAGATTGAACTCGCGTAACTGAAAAACTAAATAACATATAGTAATGAAATTTTGTAACAATGTAGATATCCATCACCCGAAGAGACTGGTTATACTTATTTCTTTGTAAACAACAACAAATAGCCCCAGGCAATACGTTATAATGGGATCACATGTGTTAGTATAACTCACAAATGGTAAGAGCTATGTGAACGAAACTTTGTAGACATAATGTGTTCAATCACCAACATTAAAATTACAACAATACATGTTTGTATACAACAACAAATAGCCCCAGGCACTTTTCTTTAAATTACTTCTCTCCTCAAACTCTTCAATGGTAGCACACATAGAGATGAAACTTGGTACATATGCCTATTATATCATTTCCATGACGATTACTTGTTTCCATGACGACCACATTTCGTTTTAAAAAAGCCTGAGGCAATTCTCTTTAGCCCCACATCTTCACTCCTCAAACTTGCTAATTGTAGCACGCATGGAGGTGAAACTTGGTGCTGTATATCGTTTCCATGACGACCACAACAACAAATAGCCTCAGGCACTTTTTTTAAAATTCTCCACTCCTCAAACTTGCTAACGGTACCACGCATGGAGATGAAACTTGGTACGCATGTGTATAACATCGTTTCCATGACGACCACAACAACAAATAGCCTCAGGCACTTTTCTTTAAAATTACTTCTTCACTCCTCAAACTTGCTAACGGCAGCACACATGGGGATGAATGCATATCATTTCCATGACGAAAACAGGCCTTTATTCTCTATTATTAATTTTTATTGGGGCTTGCCCCCTTCCACAGAGATAATACCAAGTAGTATATAAAAATGAGTGGAGACAAGTAAATTAAAAATCCTGCGAATTTAAAAAAGTGGCATATAGGGATGGTATAAAAAGAAAGGGAGGCAAGATAGGGATGGGATACATGAAGCATGGTTAATGAACAGATTTGAGTACGCTGACACCCCCAACCCCATCACACAATCCCTATATTGTTGCCTAGGTGAAGTATTAAACATTCACCATTACAATACTCAGAACTTACAATACACTACTGAGTAACCAACACCCTTATAGAGCTCAAGTGGAGTTTAATTAAAGTGAATGTGGCAGTATAAATGTTACTGAATACAACAGGGAGACAGTGAAAGAATGCTTGCTTTTATTAACCTTTAGCCCCTATAAGAGTAGCACACCAGGCAACAATATAGGGATTGTGTGATGCCAGGCCACGTCTGCAAGCTGATTGGTCGGAACGGCAGCGTGTTCCTGACGGACGCCTGTCACCTCCCAAACACAGAAGGAGCTGGTCTGAGGAGAGACAGATCTCTGTGAGTGAGTGGTTTGCTCTCTTCTGCAGCCCCCAATCATCTTCTCTTTTCCCCTCTCTCCTCTATTTTTCAACTTCCTCTCTCCCCTCTCTATTTCTCCCTCTTAATTGTAGGGGTTATAGTAGGGATGGAGTGTCATGAGTATGTGATTTGACAGTGCTGTATGATTGGAGGTAGTGCCTTACCTAATATTAGGCATACAATACCCAGTAAAACCATCCACTTTTGGTTTGGCTACTCTCAACTTTATAGCCACACTGCCCTTTCTCTCTTCTCTCTTATGCCCACCTCCCTCCCTCTTAGTTCAGTGGATGTGGTTGCCATGGTACTGGCTCCCCTATTCTGTGAAAGAGGCCACCCAACAGGACTCATTCTTGCCACCTCTCTCTCCTCCCTCCCTCCCTCCCCCCTCTCCTCTCCCACCCCCCTCCACCCTTCTTCCTCCCCCACAAGACAATCTCACAAGTTTCATTGACAATGTGTGTGTGTGTGTGTGTGTGTGTGGTGGGGTGGGGAGGGTGTGATGGTTGTGAGCAGTGCCGTGATGCTCCCGGTGATGAGTGGAGGTCTCCTAGTGAGTGAGGAGGACGGCTGTCTGCTGGGCATGATCGTCTCCATTTCAGAGTGAGAGTTCTCCCCTTTTCATTTTCTCCCCTCCCTTCCGAATGGTCTCGTACCCAGACCCCGCCCTCAGGATAAAAATGGTCTGGTGACTGTTGAGCAATTCTTGGTAGTGCTGACTCGACAGTCTTACACCGAATCTGATGTGAGGGGGCATGGGAAAAGGGACCTATGTGGCTGGAATGTGAAAATTAAGTTTTTGAGGGTGAAAAACCACAAAAACTTAATTTTCACATTCCAGCCATATAGGTCCCTTTTCCCATGCCCCCTCGTTTGCCAGCAGTGTGAAATATCACCTGTTGTATTCGTAACCATAAGATAGCTCCTTGAACTAAGTGTCTATGAATGAAAACGGTTTTTTGTGCAGCCACTCAATAATGATGAGTCAGCACACAACCAAGAAATCGGTCACAAGACCAAGTTCAACTTCTGATCAGCCCGGGGTCTGGGTACGAGACCGCCTTTTCAAGAGATGCCTCTATCTATATATAACCTCTTTCTGTTCCTCCTCACAGGGATGCCACCATAGGCCACACCTACTCCACTGTTAACTACTCCCTGTTGTTGCCATGGTTACTACCAGCCTTGCTCCCCTACATACTGAAAGGTGGGAGAGCCCTAACAACAACGAAATATTTCGTGACTCAAAACTTAGTCTTATAAGGCAAAGGTGTGTTAGTGTTACTCACCTTTACCCTGGCAGGAGAGGCTGAAGATCTTCACCAGCTTATGTCAGAGAACGGGGAGAGAGTGAAGCTGCTGTGGACACTGGGCGGAGGAGGTGATCTCACCAGCAAACTGTAGACCTCTAGTCATGGTGTGAATCATGCATGTTTTCCTGTGGGTTCATCAGTGTTAACTATTTTGAATGGACGGACAACAGCTCAGGCATAATGACTGTGTGATCATTTTTAAATTTTGTCTTTATTCAGTCTCAAAGCCTCAACCTTTGAGTATATATGGCCGTTTGAAATCTGATTGGTCAACTAGGAGAAAGCTAGTTGACTTAGTTTCCTATGAGGAGGAAAACTAAGTAGAAGAAGGAACACTATTGGATAGTGTTCACTCCCAAGGCCCTTTGGAACATTTTTTTGTCGCATGCACCGCAATCTAATTAAACAGTTAGGGGACGAGTCATGAAACCATGTGATTTAGGAGCCAACGTCTAACTATTATGTAATGGAAGATTTGAGGCATCTATGTATACATATGACTATGCATTGTTAGCCATGTAACTATGTTGGGAAGGTTATTGCAGTTCGCAATCGCAACACAGGAGCTCTTTCCTTTGGGGGTGGAAAAAATATCAGTTCCAAATTTTGACGAATCAGCTGGTTAAAAAATTATTCCATCCCTATAATATTTTGTAGTTAACAGTGATTAAAAATGGTGTTTTAATTATAGCGGAAGTGAAAGTAAAAAGCACACACAACACACACGGAAGGAGAGAAGAGGAGGGGCTAAGAGATAGCGTCACTGCTGACCCTGGAGGGAAGGTCCCACACTAACACGAACCCCGATTCCAGGTGTGGTACGGACTCAGGACCGTCGTAGTAGGAACCGGAATCCGGACCCGAAACTGAGTAGCTGGTCCCTAGTCTAGCCGTGTCACTACGCCACTGCTACTGGTGGACTGGGAGTTGGACAGTATGGAGCTCTCAGAGTACTGGGAGTAGGGGTTTGACATGGGAATGGGACTTGGGTCAGCAGAATTGGGCTGGGACCAGCGGGCAGTGACATGGAACCGAGACTGGATCTGTCTGGGAATGAGTTTTCGAGAGCTCTTCTTTCTGGCGAGGTCCAGGCGGCTTGAGTGCTTGAGTAGTGAGGTGTCGTGTGTCGTGGAGGTGAGGGGCGATGGTGCAGAGGTGTCCTGAACGGGGCCTGTGGCAGGTGAGGCTGCTGATGGTGGGAGAAGGTGAGAGCATCGAGGACTAGGATCTTCCCCGAGCAGAGGCCGACTAGGAGCTGCTGTGTGTGGCAGTGTAGGGAGCTGATCTTGCAGTCTGTTGGGGGAAAGATGGAGGAAACATAGAGAGGGGATAACCAATGGAGGGAGTACTGATGGTGTTGTGTGTGTGTGTGTGTGTGTGGTTGCAGCAAGCATGCTGTGGACAATTATGTTGGGTGTTTTGTTAATGGCTCAATACTGGTCATTTGGCAGACAATATTGCAAGCATTGTGCACAGGAGAGAGGGGGTGTGGTGCAGTGATGCATTACCCACAATAATGTTAGGTGTACACTTGATGCTCATTCACATGGTAGAGTGATTGTATGGAAACAGTGAGACTTTGCTCACGACAAGTCATCGTGCACCAATTCAATGCAACCAAGAATTCAGTAAGTAGACGAATTTATAATGGGCCCGATGCGATAAAGATAGAATGTGGACAGTAGACAAACATACATCGAGACCACGAGGCAAAGTGCACAAGTTACAGTTCAATCAAAGAGCTGCCCTAGGTGGGATTCAAAACCCACTACACTCATGCAGTCCTAGGCGGAGTGGTCTCTACCAACTGAGCACACACTCAGCAGTAGACAGGTTCAAACTCTACACCACAACACAACCCAGACAAACGCAAGACCGTTAAAAAAACCACCGTGCTATGGCACATTACAACACTGTCATGCACACACAAGGTGAAAGCACCATAGTCATATCCAATTACTTCAGGAAGAACACAGGAAAACGAGAGTTTTGCCCCCCCTTGTTGAACAAGCGTAAGAAAAGGTTTGGACCCCCCCCAACCCCCAATGTTCACAGATGACTCTCTAAGGTCTAGTTCACAATGATGGCACATTGGCCCCTCCGTGTCCGTGCTGCGTCTTGTCCTGCCGCGACGATTAAATATAAGTCAAAATAAAATGGAGTCTATCCTCGCGGCACGACGGGCCAATGCGCTCTTGTGAACTTAGCCTAAAAACGGCTGCCGGATCTGACTCTTTTTTTAGTTGAAAGTTTTGTCGTTTTTTTGGGTTGTTTTTTGGTTTTGTGGTTTTTTGTTGTTTTTTTTGTTTTTTTAGTTTTTTTTTTGTTTGTATTTTGTTTTTTTTTTTTGTTGGTTTGTTTTTAGTTCTTGTTTTTTTTTGTTTTTTTTTGTTTTTTTTTGTTGTTTTTTTTTTTTAGTTCTTTTTGGTTTTTCTTTGTCTTTATCTTTTATTTTTTTTTTTTTTTGCTTCTTTTGTGTTTTGAGTTATTTTTTTATTTTTTTTTTTTTGTTTTTTCCGTTTGTGTTTTTTATTGTGTTTTTGTTTTGTTTTTATTTTTTTATTTTTCCACCTATTTATTTTTTCTTTCCCTGTCTCCTTCTCTGGGATTCCGCTTCTTTAACACTCCTTAACACCACATCCTGAGATTCCACTCTGCCGAGGAGCCTGAGGACCCGACAGAGAGAAAACTTTGGCAAGTTACCTAATGTCGCATAAGTCCAGCAGCTAACTTAGGCAGACAATTCATGGAATTCTAGACTATGCTTTGAAGCAGTGGGTGCATTTTACACACAGCCACTGGTTTTTTGGTATGCCATATGTGTTTTTTTTTCGTCGAGGCAGAAAATTTGTTCCTTTGCTCTAAACTCCAGAGCCTGGTATAACACAATTACAACACTGTGTGTTCCGGGGGTGCAAATGCACTACTGAAATGAAACATTAGGCTCCGATAATTTTACTTGAAACAAGTAAAGCCCGATATTACACGAACAACCTCTTGTGTGTCATTGCACCTCGGAAATTGGAGAACACCTTTGTTGTTTTCAAAAGGTTTGGGGGGAAGAGAGACAGGTTGGCGTGAGCTATCAAGGACAGATTGGAGTGAGATCGGGGTAAAAGCGTGAGATTTGGTGCACGGCTGTCTGTCTTCTAGCCTCACCTGTTCTGAGTCACAGTACGGAGATGACTGGCTGTAGACCATGTTTAGTGTATCGAGGTAGGCCCTGTCAGCTTGTGTAGGTGACTTGTCACTCGTGTTCCCTAAGACTTTCACCACCGAGAGGTTCCCGCAATGTTCAAGGATCTTTATCATCGCCTCTGACTGCCCCACCACAAGCTCATGAGAAGCTCTCACCAACCTTTCCCCCTGTTGGCGTGGCACAGCCGTAACGCAGCTGGCGGTCTTCCCGAAGATTCGTGGTACTCCAGACTGGCTGTAGTTTGCGTCCTCCTCACCCCAGCCTCGCCCTCCACCCACCTCGGCCTCAGGCAAAGACAGAGCCAGTGGCCAGAGTGACAACAGACCCTCCCGGTGGTGAGGGACGTGTACTGATGCTAATGATGGGAGTGTACTGTCTCAGCCATATCTGGGCCATAGGTGGTGGGAGGATGAGTCGAAGATGAGGATGGTGGCGTCTTCTGGACACGACCCACACGCGACCCCATCGCAGCTCATGAGGGGTCCAGGATTTGGTGGGTTGTGGGTGTGTGGTGTGTTGAGAGTCTCCATGTCCATCTCCTGTGCGCGTGATAGTGAGAGAGAAGAGTGGTGAGTGGTCATAGATAGAGAGAAGAGTCCCTGGACGTATATACAAACCAGAGGTGAAGGAGATTGGATAAACCTACTAGGGTTGAGTGTCTGGGGATGTTTGAGGTGCAATACATGTGATGTACATGCAACGCATGTACATAAGAATGGCCACGTATTATTCGCGCGCCAGCGCAGAGCAGTCAATATTTTGATTAGTTACCTCGATACTGGTGAATTGTCCGCAGTAGCCCACCACACTCAGAACAGCTCTGTGAGCATTACACGAAGCCACCCACACCTCACAGCCCGCCTCTTCCTCCGAGAGAGACCAGACAGATTCTCGCCACTGGGCGAGAACACCAGCCCCTCCTCCTCCTCCTCCTCCCCTCTCGCTCCGCCCTACACCCTCTCCGTTCCTGTCTCTTCGCCGTGTGAATACACGACCTTTGACCCTGAGAGTCGACCGGCAGCTGAACGGACGGGAGTCTGATAGGTGGGTGTGGCTCCAGTGATGGGTGAGTCTGGGGACCCGGGAACGAGAAATATCGTACGGGGTGGGGCTTGGGGGTCAGGGAGAGGAATTTTGCGGGGGTCGAGAGGGGTCTTTGGGGTGTTGGGGACCAGGAATGTGGGGGGCCAGGGGGGCTGGGGGGCCGTTCTGTCTCAGAGAATTGGTTGATGAGGACACTTGGGTGATAGCAGTCTGAGATGGTCAGCATTGGTTCCCTAGCCGATCCCCCAGCTTTGGGGGTGTGGTTGGAGGGGGCGTGGTCAGTGGTAATTTGGTGGTGGTCGGGCGGAGGAGGGGTGGAGTCAGGTTCACTGGTGGTACAGAGTTTACTGGAGAACCCAGTGTCGGAAGTGCCAGAGATTGACGTTCGTCGCTGTCTCTCACAAGTGTCAGTGGGATCATCTGGTGTGTCACCAGTGTCAGTGGGATCATCTGGTGCGTTACCAGTGTCAACCGGATCACCAAATGTGTTACTAGAGTCAGTTGGTTGAACAAATGTATCACCAGTGTCACTACGAGTTACATCTGGTTCGATTTGAACCTCAATAAAATTGTCTGTGCTATGCTCACTCTTACGAAACACATCTCCAACCTGCCCACTACTTGATTCATATTGACTCATTTCAACACTGTCTTGAAGCACTTTGACACCACTCAATAAGACCGCGTCAGTGTGTGACTCCAGTCTGCTATCGCCCAACCAGTGAAGTCCACCTTCAGTTGACTGTCTGTCAGCGACAAACGGGTTAGTGAGGTCCGTGTGGATCGGTGGACGTGGTGATTTCTGACGGTGGTGACGGAGTGAAGTGAGGACAGAGTGGGGAGAGAGAGACACGCAGGCTGCTGTGACCTGGGAGATCAGGTGATCATCACATGACGAGGAGTAATCTTGACACCAGATCGTAGTCTTACGTACACACATACCCCGCCCTCAGGAGAGGAAGCGGGTCTGGTGACTATTGAGCAATGCTATTGGTCGTGTTGACTCAATACAAAGTCTTTCTGTGTACCCATGAGTGGGATCAAAACGTACTGATGATAACACAGCTGAATAAAATTTGCTCAATTGTCACCAGACCTTTCCTCTCATGGGGGCAGGGTGTGTGTGTCAGAAATAGAGCGAAAATCTGAGGACACTCCTAATACGAGGACACCCCTCTAATAAGGACACCTGTCCCTGCAACCCCTGAAACAAGGAAACCACGTCCCACTGTAGACAGACGAGGAGTGGAGATCATGTGACTCTCACCTGACCCCTGCTGACCCGGATACCATTGAGAAGCCGTAGGAACTGCTCCGACTGCGCAGTGGAGATGATGTCATCGGCCGAGGGTCTGTGGTCAGGGGTGTTGCTGCCAGCACCACACCATCAGCTCTCTCAGGAGAACTGCACACTCCAGGTCCTACGGGGATGAGGGTGAAGAAAGTGAATATATGAAACACTGCAACACAACAATGAAAAGCCCACATTTATACACTACAGAAATGCAACGCATTGTTTGGTGAGCGAGTGCGAGCAGTTCAATATTTCACGCGTGTTTTGCGCGTATTTAGAATCACGTGGTACATTACGGCAGTGACAGCGCCCGACCGATAGACATGCAATAGAAAATTCCCACATTGAAAACGACTAGTAGGTTCTGGCTGGCTTCCCTCGCCACATTACGTAGTGATGTGATGTAGTATGTCCAGCGATGGCTACTAGTCGTCCAACTTCGTACAGTTTCATTTGTATAAACAACACTAAAGTGCAAACCATCGGCGAACTGCGCATGCGCGGTACCACTAATTGATGGGCTGGGCTTTTAGTACGCCTTTACTCGTGGTCTCCCGCTAGTAGCTCAGTCATGCATGAGCGCGAAGGGTTAATTAGGCTTGATGTATGACAATTGGATGACAAGTGGACCTTGGATAAAAGACCTGATGGTGACAAAACTGCAGTAAACTGGGCTCTTGTGAGAGTGACAGGTGGAGAGAAAGTGAGTGTGAGACTTGTCTTCCTGGTGAGGGCCGGTCGTGAGCCACTCTCGTTTGCCTGGTTTGCCTGCTGTGCCGTCAGGTTCTCGTAGGGAATGTGCAGAGTCAGCAGTTCATACATGAACATCCCGAATGAGAATATGTCCACCTGGTTGGTGTATACCTGTGGGGAGGGAGGGGGTTGGGTGGTAGTTCAGTGACAGAGAAAGAGGGAGGTTGGTTGGTTGTGCAGTGTGCAAGGGCATTGTTTAGAATTTACACAACAGGAGCAAAAACGCATGAGGCCTCTGTGGGGGGGGAGCGTGAACAGGTCGTCCTGCAGGTTGTGTTTTGCCTTACAAAAGGTGGGGATGCAAGAGGGGAGGGAATCCCACATAGAAAAAGCCTGATTTGAGCGACTAACTCCCTTGTAAAAAACCCTGGCTGATCAGCTATACCTCTTTGCCGTGTACTTCAAGATCTCGGGGGCCATATACCCAGGGTTCCAACGAGGCCCCTGGCCCCCTGAGTTGCTGCAACTGACTGATCCCCAGATCTGAGAGTTTGACCAGCACCGTCTCCAATCCAAGTCGACCCGGGGGAACGAGAACGGAGTCATGTGGCATGGGCTACCGCCAGACAAGGACATTGTCGCTCTTGAGGTCTCTGTAGATGATGGAGCAGTGGTGGAGGTAGCGGATGGCATGTGCCACCTGCAGCCAGCATAGAGGAGGGAGAGGGAGAGGGAGATAGGGAGGAGAGGGAGAGGTGAAGATTCAGCAGTGATACCTGCAACTACCAAATTTCATGTAATAGAAGGCACTGAAGTGCTAAATCCTCAGCGCTGTGCACATGTGCCCATATCCGACAATTTTGTAAAACCATACGCAGATACTTCTAATGCCAAGAAGTCTTGTTTGTTATTCATATCATTACCTCACGCTCTCTCACGGGGCTCAGTAGTAGCGGCATAACCAATACTGGATCTACATACTAGCCCCTTTGTGTGTAACTTAGCCCATGAACTAGCTTTAAATAAAATCATTATTCTATACTAACTACCATGCTTTTCTCACCATAAACTGATGAGCACATGACTCTGACAAGGAATCACTGAAATGGACCAATCCCAGTCCAGCCCAGCTGGCTCAGCTACTGTATACCATACCTGAAGGATGACACGCCTGCACCACGTTGCCACGGAGAGTGTGTGTTGCAGCTCGTGGAACCTGGTTCCAGGTCTTCTTGAGCGCCTGGCGAGCATGCTCGCGGATGAGTCCCAGGCTGCGCGGAGGACCACTCCAGTGGAGTTGGATGACGTGGCGATTCCGGAGAGGATGCCAGGAGAGCTAGCTCCTCTTGAGCGTTGTTGAACCCTGTATGATGGAGTAGCGGGAGGTGTTTTTCGCGTTGGCCTCTTGTTCGGGGCGGCGAGTGGCGGGTCAGTGGTGGAACTGGTTGTCTGTCTGGTCCATCTCTTTGGTGAGTGACTTTCAGTCCAGGGCAAACGGACCACTGCGGTTCAGACTGGGAGAGGGAGGGAGGCGACAGAGAAGGGCTGGTTTAACAGGATGAAATCACCACCCATTAATGTTTTAGGACACATCTGATAACATCCAGATGCATGTAGATGGCACCCTTCTTGTGCTCTAGAGTGAATGTGTTTCTGTCCACTGTGTGATGTAAATGAATCGCTTTTTCTACATATGCGTGCTGTACGTCATAGTCGAGCACTGTAGCTACATACGTACCTTCTCCGTTTCCTGAAGCATTGTAGATGGCACCTTCTTGTGCTTCTAGAGTGAATGTGTTTCTGTCAATTTGTGTGTTAAATGTCTCTTTTTCTACATATGCGGTGCTGTACGTCATGTGGAGGCACTGTAGCTACATACCTCTCCGTTTTTCCTGATCCTGACTTGGAAGACGGTGGCGTAAGCTCCCTGACCCAGGACCCCCTCCTCCACACAGTCGTCTCCACTGACCAGGATCTCTTTACCCTGGGCCACAAACAACTGGGGGAGAGAGGAAGAGAGGGAGAGAGAGAGAGGGAGAGAGGGAGAGGGGACGAGAGGGAGAGAGGAAGAGAGGGAGATACGGTGTCAGTAAAGTAGAGGGAAACAGACTATATTTTTCCACAGCCTCGTGAGGGAAAAATAATCACACTATGTCAGCCCCCAATTTTCAATATGCTATTACAGCTACACTGCAGAATGGAGCAAAATTTGTAGCTTCGGTTAAGGAGGCCCTCTGTGAACAACTCAATCACCAGAAAACTATTGTAGTCTTATGATGTCTCACGGTGTCTGGAGCCATGTATCTGAGGAGGATCTTCCCGTGGGCGGGGCAGGTGACAAAGTCCTGACTCCGAGCCAACACCACACAGTCATCATATCGGAATGCATAGTTGTATGGATCCTGGACCGCTTTCAGGTCTCGTTCCGGTACCAGGTACCGGTTCCCGCTCGGGTCTACATAGTACTGGCCTGGAGATGGGGCTGGGGGCTTGGGGACTGTTCCAATCTGGGGTTTTCCCCCAGGTCGCCATGGAGATATCCTTCCCAGGAAAGACTTGTGAGGCGGGACTGTTGTTGCCGGGGCGACGGGATGCAGTGGGGGTGTGGCTTTTAGTGGGTGTGGTCTGTTTTCCCCCGGTGACGGCCGTTTCTCCCGAGAAGGTTTCCTTGCGACGGGGCCCTTGGTGGGCGGAGCCTTGAGGCTGGTCTCGGCAGAGAAGGAGCGCAGGAGAGGTACCTGCTGTGGGCCACGCCCCTCTTCCTCGGCTCGGTCGTCTCGTGAGGCACAGTGGGGACAGGGTACCAGGTGGTAGCGTGGCTTCACTCCTGCAGTCAGGGCAACAGTGTATGTTTTTACATTTGGTAATAATACATGTAAAAAATACCGTGTGATGATGAGACAACTACATAGGCGCTAGTAGCAAGTAACTTCTAATAATTATGTTGCTACAATCATTTATGGCAACTTTTGTATTATATGAATACCCTCTGGAGGGAGAGAGAAGAGAGAGAGAGAGAGAGAGGAGAGAGAGAGAGAGGAGAGAAGAGAGAGGGAGGAAGAAGAGAGAGAGAGAAGAGAGAGGGAAGGAAGAATGGAGGGAGGTAGGGATAGAGAGCTGAAGAAGCCTCCTACCAGTGAACCAGTCCTCGACCAGCAGAGTAATGTGGTCCACAGCCTTGGACACGAGCCCCGCCCTCATCTTGTCGTGCGCCTCCTCCTCCACCACGGGCGGGGCCGGCTGGGGTGTGGTGGGTGGAGCGTCACGGGTGGAGCTTCGAGAGCCCCTGGAGAGAGACCTCATTGAGTGTCTCGGAGATCTGGGGAGGGAGAAAGAGACGTATGTACATCATTTGCAGCATAGCAATCTTTGAACTACAGTGTGGGAAACATGTTTCCATGATAAGGTGTCTACATTTGTATCCATGCATGTACAAACCATAGCAGCGCATGTGCAAAGGAGAACAGATTGTAAGTAAGCTATACAGCTACGTATGTGTTGCTTTTTGTACTTACGCCATTTCATTGCTGGGAACTCTGCGTCGGAGGTGGAAACTGTTTGGCCTTTCGGCCAACCCATTGCCAGATGGGACAGTCCCATCCTCAGATGGGCCGCCCCAGTTTACAGTGGGGCGGGTAGAGCTGGAAACATTGCAGCTGAGGAGCCGACACCTGTCCTTACACTTGCGAGCCAGTCTCTGGACCTCTTCCTCAATCTTGTCTATTTCCACTACCCTGTTTGCACCGCTGCTTCCTTCCTCGTCACAGCCACATGACCTGTCATGTGACCCAGACCCTGAGTCATGTGACCCAGAGCTCTGGATCATCTCGGAGGAGGTCTCTATGTTAACTTCTGGCACTAACGGAGGTCCCGCGTTTGATTCCGATGTCACGGAATGTGCCGCACCCCCAGGAATGGGTCTGAGACCTCCGGCAGACGACGTGGACTGGAGACTGGAGGAGGAGGGGCCTCGCTGTTTCCCGCCCGTCTTACTCTGGGAGGAGTGTTCGAGGAACTTGAGGATGGGGAAGAAGTCGGGGACAGTCACACTGATGCCTGAGATCTTGGTGTTGCTGCTGCAGGTGGAGATTCTGTGCATGTTACCACGTCTCATAACTGGTGCTACGTATGAAGAGATTAAGAAGTAATTGGGGAGTGGAGGGAGAGCTTAGTCGTGCGTTTTTCCACTATTGGCGAGAGAAGCGAGCCCACCTAAGTCATCTGTAATGGCAGATGAACAGACGCACGCACTACCATTATTATGATTCTTATGTGCGAAAACATGCACGAAATATAGTGAACTGCTTGCTTCGCCTGCAAAAAATGCTTTGCTATACTGAAAACTGTAAATGGTACATGATATGTACCTGATAGGGTCCCAGTGTCCATCTTTGAATATCTTGACCCCGGCCCTCGTCTGCTGGTTGGGGAATAGGGAGTCCTTCAGTTCTTCAATAGTCATGAGGTTGAGGTTTCCGTATTGGAGAATGAGACCTTCTCTCCACTTCACCCAGCTCAGCTGGTCCACATCTGTGAGGGGGAGTGGGAGGAGGAGAGAGAGGAGGGGAGGAGGAGGGGAGGAGGGGAGAGAATTAAGGACAGGTAGCTGTAAATCAAAAGAAGCAAACTTACACGAAGGACAACTCTTTCTTTCCTTGGAAAAAAGAGCTGTCCTGGGTGCAGTTGATTGCCTTGTGGCCCCAATGATGTTTGCATGCATTTACAGAACACTGGACTGAGTATACTAGAATGACTGACACCCATCATTGGTGAGTGAACTAACATAAGGTTCACAATATGTCGCATTGGCCTGTCGCACCGTGCCGTGCCGCGAGGATAGACTCCATTCCTATCTCCGTGGCTGGACGCGATGCGGCGCAGCGTGACGGGGCAATGCACCATAATTAATGTGAACTAACATCACCGTATGTGTAGTGTATGTGTGTGCAACTCAGACTAGGCTCGCTTCACAAGGACGGAATCAAAGATTTCAAAACTGGAAGAGGTGCCCAAAATGTCTGGTGAGTATAAAAAGTGCTGAGCCTCACTAACCATTTCCCTCAATGTTGCATCCGTCCCTAGACAGCTGTATGATGGTCTTATCACTCAGCACCCGCGACATTAGCCGCGGCCAGAACCCACTTGGTACAAACGGGATGATGTAAGCATGACGTAATGGTGGAAGCACTCTCTGTGGAGAAAGAACTCAGGTTTATCGATCTCTCCCTCTATCTCTTCTTCTTCCTCTCTCTCACACACTATTCTAAACTGGCATACCAGAGAACTGGGGAAGACATTTTGAGGTAGATTTGGCCTCTCACAAGGTAGTGTGGATGGAATTAGTAACTCTCCATCACTCAACTCCACAGCAACTGTGACATTACCATTACATCATACCATTACATCACCATTAAGTTGTAGATTGACACAACCATTACATCATCATTACATCATGCAATACACACAGAAGGTGGTATAGGCACCGTATATACCTACCTTCAAAAGTGGTGAGAAGTCTGATGTATTCTCTCTTCCATCTCATTGGGAAATCTTCAGTGTTGAATATCAGCGGAAA
The DNA here is from genome assembly GCA_030341885.1 of Geodia barretti. Taxonomy (NCBI): domain Eukaryota; kingdom Metazoa; phylum Porifera; class Demospongiae; order Tetractinellida; family Geodiidae; genus Geodia; species Geodia barretti. Next base: position 16,477 of record CASHTH010004298.1, read on the forward strand.
ATCCGCAATTCGCATCACTCCTGTGGGGAACACATACGTGGACGGAAAGGGTTAAACCTAGCTGCTATTGGCGAGGGTTAACGCACTAATGTTAAATGCGTATAGATAGATTAAATCTAGCTCATTAATTATTCATCACTTAACATTATACTGCTTTGCAGCAGTGGTCCCGGGGTTAGTGCGCTGCATTGAAGTGCAAGGGTTGCAGGTTCGAATCTCATCTGGACCACTTTTTTTCTTTTTTTCTTTTTCTTTTACTTTTACTAATTTTTCATCACGGCCAGTATAGTGGCCCACTGCATGAAACATGCACACAATGAGCTAAAGCAGCTGACCCTCTCTCACGAAGGGGTTAATCTCCCTGACAGTGATGATGTGTGCCAGCATGTCGCAGAGCCACTGAGGGTCAACAAAGTAGAAGTCGGCCAGGAGAGGATCCTCGTAGTGGAGGAGGGTTCCGTTGTCGTGGAGAAACCGCACAGACTGCTCTAGTTCTCTGTCGGCCGAGTGGCGGCTGATTAGGGTACGGCTGTCTCCAAACACCAACTCCCTGGAGACAGACAGTAACTATCAACTGAATTGAACAAACTGAATACGTAGAACAAACACTTTTCTTTTAGAATGG
>CASHTH010004299.1:0-50010 GCA_030341885.1 Geodia barretti
TCAGGTTCACACATAACCCGAGTGTGGAGAAACTCCTAGTAACAGCTCACTCGGCAACACATATGTACCTAGTGTGGAGAAACTTTCAGCAAACAGACACCCACACTACTGTATAATATGCCGATTCGCCACTGATAACGGGTAGGTAGGTGTCTTCACACACCTTTTGCACTCCCAGTGGACCTCGGACTCCCCAAACACCTCACTGGGAATGTCCATGCAGTGGCGGTGATACCAGATGTGGCAGGAATCACACTTGGCCATCTCATCACCTTCCTCTTCCGGCATGCGACACGAACAGTGGAGCTCCACTGTCTTTGGCTTTCTCTGGACACTCTCTCTGTCGCCAAACACAGGAAAACGAGGAACCTGGCAATTCTCAAGACAAGTCATCAGATGTGGCCTGATCTTACTGTGATCAAACCTAACACTGCAAGGGTTCATACCACTGCATATGTCAAATGCATAGGCTATGGCCAGAACCCCACAGTCGGAACCATTGGACTGTTTCTCAACGTCCATCATCTCAATTTTTAGGTTAGAGCTCGGGACATGGACCATGCTCGCTATCAATCGCACAGTTTCTTCGGACAGAGTCTTATACAGACTGTCATATACGCGGACAACGCCACTCAGACAACCAACTGTGGACACAACACACCAGTGGATGTTTCTGACGTGTATGATTTGAACAAATTCCCCAGAGTGGACCTGAAATGCAAACACCTTCTGCAGTGTGGGGGGGCTGCAGGCCGGCCATGTTGGGGAAAAACTGAAGCAAGATCATCTGTGCAGCACAGATGATCTTGTCGGTGAGCCACCCTCTCCGAAACAAAACTATATCTCGATCACGACAGCTCAGAGTGTAGGCACCGTTACTTACCCACATTCCTGGTGCCGCATTTTCTTCTTCAGATGCTGAAGATAGCACAATGCTCTCAGAGGTCTGGGGAACACAGCAATTACAGTGTTCACGCAGATCTGAGTCATTTGTTACACTGCGGAGCGAGATTCTGGGGGCTTTTCGCCACTCATCGAGTGGAATAGGAGAGCAATCAGTCACAGGAATAAGCTCAGTGCCAGAGAACGAGGTGTTCAGAACACCTTTCGAGCAGTAGAGCTGATACCGGCCAGCAAACCGTCCCACAATGCGACAGGGGACGTGATAACCCCCCATACTTCTGCTGTGAATGCAGACATAATTCCCGACTTTCATCTCGGGCTTCACGTCCTCTGAAGGGGCAGGTTTTACACTCTCTGGGGGACTTGAGACATGTTCTGGCTCTAATGGACTGGGATCTGCATGTCCTCCCGGGTTACTTGGGGCAGGAAAAAGAGTACGGCCAGGCAGACGGTTCCTGTAGCTCAAGGGACAGCCTCTCTTGTGGGCCCTCCCTTCAGCTCCACATGTACATATATCAATATCAATTTCTTCTGACTCTGACGAGTCACCACCTGTGATGTATTCGCCAGAGTCAGAGTCAGTTATCAATTCCTCTGCGGTACCATCAGAGTGGTCGTCTTTTTTGGGACGAATTTTGTGGAAAGGGCAGTCTCTGTGACTGTAGCGTCGATGTGTGCTCGATCCACATGCAGCACACTTCCCCTTCCCCAGGGGTTTTCCCTTGCCAAGACCACTGCCCTTCCCTTTTCCTTTGTTCTGGTTCACCCCATCACCAGAGTCACACGCCACTTCTTCAACGTCACTATCACCACTACCGTCAAAGTATGTATCACGGCCGTGTTTCTTTGACCACTTGATGCGCTCAATCCCTTCCTTGACGCGCTTCTTTTTCAGTTCTACTCTCCGTTTCTTCTTGGGAGTGGTCTTGGCCAACTCTAATTCTCTCTTTAATCCCTACATTGTGCTTCTGTAGTGCTTCAACAATTCCTTCAAAAACCGGAAGCTTCATGCGTCGGTACAACTCCGGGAGCCAGTGATAACTAGTACCTAGCTTTGCATGCATGTAGGTCAGGTTGGCTTGGAGCAACCCGAGATTGGTGGAGAGTTGGCAGTGAAGCCTCTCCAAGTAGATATCTTTGGACCGGAATCTAATCAATACGTTATGAGAGGATTCAACTGCATTAGAGTGGCCACGTTTGAGGATGGGGTGAACCAGTTTGCTGGCCTGTGCAGCCCTCTCTGTGCATTCAATTTCGTACAGCAGTGCATGAAAATAACAATCCAGCTTCATTCTCGATTTGTAAGGCTTTCCCTCACACTCTATTTGTTCTTTGTCACTACACTTTTTGCACGTGCACACCCGAAGTGGGTGAAACTTACACTTTCCTCCCTCCCACTCGTGTATGTCACATGCATGTTTAGGCAGTGCTTCCAGGCGTTTCACAAATTCTTCCTGCGATTGGGCCTCCATCAGAATCGAGGTGAAATGTGTGTGCGCTTTGGAAATAAAAGGTGGATTCAAACCGCATGCAGCACTGTGGTTGCCCCCCTTACATTTACAGCTCAACTCACATAAAGCTGGAAAACTAGCCCTGTACTTATTACACATTTGCTTTGAAGCTGTTTTCATTTTCTGACGCAATTCCAGGATTTTCTTATGGGCACGTCCGGCATGTCCACCGCAGATCATAATTTCAGCATCAGGAAACACTTCACTGACTGCGTTGGCAGAGGAGGAGTCAGCGTCCTGCCAGTGGATGGCAACCTGCACACTCTATTTGTTCTTTGTCGCTACACTTTTTGCACAAGCAGACCCAAAGTGGGTGGAAGTCGCACCTTCCTCCCTCCCACTCGTGAATGTCACGTGCATGTTTAGGCAGTGCTTCCAGGCGTTTCACAAATTCCTCCTGTGACTGAGCCTCCATCAAAATAGATGAGAAATTTGTGTGCGCTTTGGAAATAAAAGGTGGATTCATGCACCCACATGTAGGACTGTGGTTGCCCCCCTTACATTTACAGCTAAGCTCACATAAAGCTGGAAAACTAGCCCTGTACTTATTACACATTTGCTTTGAAGCTGTTTTCATTTTCTGACGCAATTCCAGGATTTTCTTGTGGGCACGTCCGGCATGTCCACCGCAGATCATAATTTCAGCGTCTGGAAACACTTCACTGAATGCGTTGGCAGAGGAGGAGTCAGCGTCCTGCCAGTGGATGGCAACCTGCATTCCCTCCTCTTTGGCCCTACGAAACGTTATCCGAGCGGCATACCCTTCTGCAGATTTGGACGTGCCCTTGTACAACTCTCCCTCTATTATTGTGTCTCTGCCCCTTTGGCAGAGATGATGATAATAGAGGAGAGCCCCGTTGAGGTATATAGTTCCTGATGGTGAACGTGGCATTTTTACAATGCCAGCAACGTGTTTGCCACGTACCATCAGCAACAGTTACCACACGTTTTCACGACCCGAGCTCGTCTTCTTTTTTGTCTTTCATTTCCTGTTTTGCAGCCTCACAAATTTCGTCGAGCGTCGACTTGACTATGGGATACATATTACGAATCGTATCCATGAAAGCATTAGGACCTACGACATCAATGCCCAGTGCATGTTTCAGTGTTTTGTAGTACCCCATGTGAGTACTACCGGCAACAATGAAAGCAACCTGTACACATTTGCTTACTATATCCTTCGTACGTCAGGTTGGTTCATACAGGTTTCAAAATATGCACCTCCTGACCCACATCCATCACAACGACAGGATACATGAACACAACCACCAAACCCTTTAGACATTACACCAGTAGGAGCTAAATTTCCATTGCACCCGGGGGTTTTGCAGCCCCTAACCTGAATGATCATGTCTAAAAACTTGCCCACCTGAGGTAAGGCAAGGAAACACAACTTATTGGGCAAGTCAATATAATTGACCTCCACGGGACGGTCAGGTGTGGGAATGTAGAGTGAGCTATCGTCAATTGCTTCCGACTCACTCTCCCAACCTTCCCCTGACTCACCCTCAGAACTACTAACAAAAACATATTTACTCTCACAATAAGAACATTTTTCTCCGGACTCCTGCGAGCCGCCTTCTTGGCACAAAGAGCCTAGAGGAAAATAACATTTTATTCACTTGCCTGCAACACAAATTGAGGTATATATGCAGCTGACATGGAAAAGTGCAGAGTAGGACACCTACCACTTATTATGTTTACGTTTTAGAAGTGACGTTCTGCAATCTGATTGGGCTGCAACAGCACGGTACAAATTGTGATAAGCTTGCCAAAAGACCCTCACGCTTTGTGGGTGTGGTTCCACCACCAGACTACTCCCTCCCTCTCCCTCCTTATCTTCCCTCCTCCCCTCCCTCCACCCCTCCCTATCTTCCCCCCTCTCCTTCCACGATTATAAGCAGTTCCATGTTCAAATTGCCTGTTCTGTTCTCATGTCATATTGCACCTGCATAAAGTACATATAACCAGTTAGCCAAGGTCTAGCCATCATTGTAAAAGCTAATCCACTCAGAACCTAAGGCAAGGAAACACACTTATTGGGCAAGTCAATGTAATTGACCTCCACGGGACGGTCAGGTGTGGGAATGTAGAGTGAGCTATCATCAATTGCTTCCGACTCACTCTCCCCTGACTCACCGTCAGAACTACTAACAAAAATATATTTACTCTCACAATAATCTTTCTCAGAACAATCTTCTCCGGACTCCTGCGAGCCACCTTCTCGGTACAAAGAGCCTAGAGGAAAATAACATTTTATTCACTTGCCTGCAACAAAAATTGAGGTACACATACATGCAGCTCACATGCAAAAGTGCCGAGTTCAATGGGATAAGACTCGCACCAATAACCACTTTCATGCAATACAGCAACAGTAGAAGGTGGAGGGCAGTCACTACGGCACATACATATTTGTGGAAACCTCAAAACTTCTTCGCCAACGAAAGTGAGGACATGTATGTGGTCTATATGGAGCAAGCACAACGACACCTACCACTTTGTTGCTGTCTACCAATGGCAGGCTGATGCAAAATTGTATGCTGACTGTAAGCGATATGTACTCATGATATAACGTTATTATGTTTACGTTTTAGAAGTGACGTTCTGCAATCTGATTGGGCTGCAAAAATCCTACAGCAGAGCACAAATTGCCATCAAGCTTGCCAACGCTTTGTGGGCCGCTCGTGGGTGTGGTTCCACCACCAGAGTACTCCCTCCCTCTCCCTCCCTCTATTCCTCCCCCCTTCCTCCTCCATCCCTCCCTCCCTCCTATCTTCCTCCGCTCTCCTTCCAAGATTATAAGCAGTTCCATGTTCTAATTGCCTGTTTTGTTCTCATGTCATATTGCACTTGCACCAATTTATAATATGTATATGTTATTACACCTTTTGGAGTGGTGTTGCTTGTTTATCCGCCCGACTCCCCGACAAAAGGTGCAATAAAAATGCTTATTACCGTTGATTGGTCGTTGCTGGGGATACCACGCGCGATAATGGCGCATTCACCCAAATAAGGCGATGCGCGTGAACCTGCGCAAAACGTGCCGTTCTATTATTACGGCAAGACCACTGCCCTTCCCTTTTCCTTTGTTCTGGTTCACCCCATCACCAGAGTCACACACCATTTCTTCAACGTCACTATCTGCCAGGCAAACACGAACGACGCTGACAGATCGAGAGAGCGATCTAGGGTGCGAATGGCAGAGGCTTTCCGTTTGGAAGTCGAGGGTTGGGATTCCGAGACGTCGCTGCAAGACTCCGCGTCCGAGAGTAGCGCTCCTGGGGACAGGCCGTCTTCATCGAAAAGGTGTCTGACAAGAAAGAGGGCTACGTGCACTACTTCCACAGCTACAGAGAGGTTTGCACGTAGCCTTCTTTCTTGTCAGAGATAGCGACAACCTACGCCTTTTCGATGCCGGCGGCCCGTCCCCAGGAGCGCTACTCTCGGACGCGCAGTCTTGCAGCGACGTCTCAGAATCCCAACCCTCGGCTTCAAAACAGAAAGCCTCTGCCATTCGCTCCATCCTCGATCTGTCAGCGTTTGTACATAAACATTGATACCCACCCTAACCACATGGATACACACCATCCTAGTTGTTTACCCTAACCACAGTGGATATTCTCACCTTTTCACCCTCTTGGGTGGGTATATAGCTGATTTATTGTGCTAAAATAAACATAGCAACGACCTAGCAACGGGTAATAAGCACATATAACCAGTTAGCCAAGCTCTAGCCATCATTGTAAAAGCTAATCCACACAGAACCTCGAGCTTAGCGATGGTGGATGTTGCCCCACCAGATTAGGAGGGAGGAGGGAGGGTAGTCTCGTCCCCAGCTGCTCCACCCACAAGGGGAAGGAGCGGCTGGTCGCTTTTAACACAAAGCTCGGCCCTAAAGACGTCATATCCGTAGTATCCGATGCACAGTACAGTAACGTGATTCATGCGAGGCTCCACCTACAACCAATGTCCGCAGACTACCGATGCACGTGACATTGATTGGCTGTTCTGCGATCTGATTGGATATCTCCATTTTGATATCTATGGGAGGGGTCTGGGCCGATAGAGGGGTGGGGGTGGAGGGGGTTAGGACTTGCTCCAGAACATGCTCCATACTGAATCAAATAATAGGGTGTAAAACTGGTCTATACTTTGGCTGATAAACACACACTGAGACATACAATATTGCTATCCTGCACTATATGTATATAATGTACACGAAAGTTCAACGCGCGAAGAGAAGAGTGAGCCCTCCCATTATACAGGCAAGGTACGGGCGCACGCGAGCGTATTAGCATGCCTTACACTGTATTCGCCTCTAAACTCACCGAAAGTGCTCGACGAGTCCATATCTGCACTCTCTCTTTCGAAACAAGTGCCACGTGCGTTCTTTGCAATGCGCATATGCACATACGCATACCAATTTCACTTCAGCATACACACGCGCACTGCGCTAGCTCTGACAAGCCACACCCTTCAGGGATGACATAATTCTTCTTACGTCACCGATGGGAAGCTCGAGTTAGCATGCGCACAGGGTTAGTGCCACACCCTTTTGGGTATGACTTAAATTTCCTTACGAGTCGCGTGCCACATGGCAATTACTGCCTACTGAATATTCATTACCGATGATGTTTTGCCTACTTAGAGATAATTGAGGAGCTGCGGCGCTTACTGAGCATGAGCAGAGTCATACGAGGCGCGAAATACAAACCTCCGTATCTCCGCCGGTGCCGCATCGGAAGCCGCGAGAGACGTGCGGTTGCACTGAGCGCTGAGTATGCTCTGTATCACTCACGGTCGTAGGTCTGTTGTCTATCACTCACAGTTGTCAGTATGGTCTTTATCACTCACAGTCGTCAGTCTCAAGTGCAACTCTACATAAACAGGCTTGAGAAAACTTTGCTTATAAGAACAAGTTTTGAGCCTTGCTGGTACACCTGGAAGAGGGGAGAGGGACAGAGAAAAGAGATAGTAACACAGAAACATTGCATGGAAGTTGTCTAATATGATGGGACTGTTGCTCTGCAAAAGCAAGGAGAGAGAGAGGACAGATCAGAGAGAATGGGAGGGAAGGGAGGACAGAGGAGAATTGGTGAGACTGAGGAGTAGGGAGGGGACGAAAGGGATACAGGTTAGGGGAGGAGATGGAGGCACATAAAGGAAGGTTTGCAGGCCTGAGTTAGTCTTGCACACATCAATTTCTTTTTAAGAGAGACCTCGATACAGCTCTTTATACTCCCCACTCACCTGAATAGGTTTTCAAAGGAGGAGCATAATCGGATCTTCCAAGAAGACTCCAGTATGTCTAAAAAAGAGAGAGGGATAGAGAAGAGACACTAAACACAGAATATTTGCAGTTCACATAAGAGGAGGAGAAGGAGGGAAGGAGAATGAGACGATGGAGCAGAAGAGAAAAGGATGGGAAGAAGACAGACAAGAACAGAGGAGAGGAATGCACACCGGAACGAAGAGGAGGAGGGGAAAGAAGAAGAGAGGGGACATTAAAGGGAGGAGTTAGGGGACAGAGAATATGATGAGCACAACTACTGTAAATTTTGGAGCAGGACACCTCAGTAAGAGGACACCTGAGAGCAGATACCTCACTAATCAGGACACCCTCACTAATAGGACACCCTGATGCAGGATACAGGACACCTCACTATTAGACACCTGAGGCAGGACACCTCACTAAACAGGACACCTCTTCCAAGAAAAAAGACACTTTCTAAAGTATCTTGATATCAGAAGATGTGCACTGATTAGCGAGATTGTCTCATTTCAGAAGACACTAATTACAATTGTTTTTGCCCACCTCGTTACTTACATACACAAGGTGGCAGAAAACATGGTAACAGTCGGACAGACGGAAGGATCAACCAAGTAAACCCTCACTGCCGTTCACCAATAAGGACACTTTCTTCTGAGACAACACTAAGTGTCCTAACGAGTTTGAGAATGTACGCACACTCAAACATAGATACTCTACTGTGCATAAATGTTTCAGGTATATATTATACCTGTAACAAGGTTCTTGACAGTAGCCCCACTCAGGACAAGAAGGTAAGGCTTATCCAGCTACGTCACATACAGGTATATACCAGCTGTGCGCATACTTACATAGAGAAAGAACGGCACTAGTCAAGTGCTCGTGTGCGTTAAGCACGATGCTCGCATAGTGTGCACGATAATTTGTGTGCCAGTTACATTAGAAGCAAATTGCACATGTGCAGAACAGAGATGCAAGAAGTCAGATATGCGAAGGGCCGGAAAAGCAAGGGATCACAGTACATACCACCACAATCATCTCCATTTGCGCATGTGCATTTCCCTCCAATGTAACAGACACGCAAATTAGTGCGCACCAAAAGTGTGAGTTCCTCTTTCATCTCTTTCCCATTTTGTTTCACCACTCTCCCTTCACACTCTGACAATCTTTCACACCAGTTTGATATCAGTTTACCATTCCACACAAGTCTAGTCTGAATATGTCTAATGATGTGTATACTTTAATCAGTTTGAATTGAGAAATCGGCCCAAGCAAGTTCAGTGGAGTCGTCTTTCAGTAAGACTCTACGCATGCATGACTCCTCTGTTTTGAACATAAAAGAATTGGTCTAGGGCGTGTCGAGTTGGGGGAAAATTTGCCTAGCCTGTAACAATCCTTTATAGATTGGGATTGTATTGAGCTGTCGAGTGTAGATAGAACAGATACCACATTGCCAAGGTATGACTCCAGCCTGCTAGCTCTGGATAAGCCAGGGGTGCACTCATCCACTCCATACAGGACAATGTTGAATTTCCTATCAGCATATCCCCTACTAGCTCTCGCCGGCGGTGCGGAACTAGGAGACACACGGCGGTTTGACTCACCCACAGTGGAAGCGGCAGAAGCGTAGCTCCGTTCAGCCAGCTGGGAAGGGTCGCAGCAGCATGAGTAGCCTCTGGACCAGTCTCTAACGGGGTAGATTTTAGCTGAGCAAGTTCGGCTTTTAAATCAAGGCTGACTGCTCCAATAGCAAAAGCTGCTCATCCTTACTTCGTCGGTAGCAGTCGTAGCAGGAGAACGAACTGCCATCAGCTTTGATTGACTGGTATGCATCCACGCTCACGCTCGCACAATAACGGTGCAGCCACTGCTGGCAGCGACTAGAACAAAATAGAGCCTCATCTTTAGCCAGATTAAGTGACTGCCAGCAGATAACACAGGTAGTCTTTGCTGGAGTGGCAGTAGAAGCAGTGCTGTTACTAGAAGGCGGCTTTTTGCGAGCTACTTTTCCAGGCATGTTAGTTCGTTCAGTTCCTCATAATAGCTTGTTGCACAGACACATTGGCTTGCTCGCTTTTTTAGTTGCTCTCGTGCTTGCCATGTGCTCTCTATTCTGCTGTTGTCTATGCACAGTTTTCCCGCTAGTTTCACTTGCTCTCATGCTTGCCATGTGCTCTCTATTCTGGAGTTGTCTATGCAGTTTTCCCGCTAGTTTCACTTTCTCTCATGCTTGCCATGTGCTTTCTGTTCTGGAGTTGTCTATGCACGGTTTTCCGGCTAGTTTCACTTGCTCTCGTGCTTGTCATGTGCTTTCTGTTCTGGAGTTGTCTCGCCAGTTTCTGATGCTCTTTTACTGGCCAATCCTTAGCTGATCTGACTGTAAGACTCGCATGGCTTTGTCTGGCAAATTATGCTCTGCTTTTCTCTTGGCTCGAAAACATGTTAGTTTCACACTGTGGACATACTTTACTTGGAGGCATGATAGTAAAATAGCAACTCACAGACCTGGAGACGCTTCTCACGGAACGAGAAACTAAATGGCCGCTTTACACCACGTGGTCGAATATAATGCGCATGCGCATTTTCCGCAGCGATAAAAATGACTTGCATACGTGACTTCCTGAGGTACTCTTGCGATGATGAGCAGTACCTTCTTCTTGTGTGCTGTGCTCCACCTCCTTCACCTCCTTAAAACTCTGAAGCAACTGTTTTCAGTGTGTACGGGGGGCTAGTAGATAGCATGTGGGAGTCGATACACGCCCTTCGTTGTGACTTCTCGTGCCTTCAAGAGCAAGCGGACCCGAGACTGTTGCGCATGCGCCTTTTCCGCAGCGATAAAAATGGGCGACTAGCATTAGCCGTACAATGGCGGAAGCGCTCTAGCTTTGCAACGAAGCATTTTCAGAGAAAACCGTTCGAAATTTCTGACCTTCATTGCCCGTTAAGTAGGCCGTATCGTTTGTGAGACGAACAGATATTAGAGAAGTGAGATTGAGCATAACAGACACACACACAAACCCAACTACAGTACCCTCGCTGCGCATGCGCGCCGAGGGTAACCCAATTACAGTACCCTCGCTGCGCATGCGCGCCGAGGGTTAATAATATTGATGTGAATTAGATGAGTCATTTATGCAACATTCAACACTTAACACTTATAAGCTTCAATTTTGGCGGCACCTGTAATCACAATAAAGTACATGGGCTTTCAGTGTTTGTATATAGGTCCACACACTTGTTTTTTTCCTTGTGGCTAATTATGGCACTACAACAAAATGGCGGACCTTGCTGTGGTATGGTCTAACTGTTCAGGTGAGTTGTTTTATTTTGATTAACGCTAGTATTGTTCTTTTTGCATGTCATATATAGCACGAGATGCAAGATTAAGAAGTGCGGACAGACAGACAGATGGAAGGACGGACTCACAAACCGAGTACCATAACCCGTGCTGTGCATGCACACCGAGGGTTAATAGTGGCACGGGGTCCATGATGACTTAGAATGTAACTCGGTAGTTAGCTCAGAAGGGTTAATGGATCGTGGTTATGTAGCTACGGAACAGAAGTTTGAAGTTAGCTAAGAACAAATTCTACCCACTACATATCATACTATAGGAACAACTTTCTAAAGAGTGTCAACGATACATCGCTCTCTATAATAATTCAGCATTATCAGATCATGACACATGCTTGAGGTACATAAGCAAGAGATAGAAAGCTAGATATTTTGTTCGGTAGTTATCAAGTCTCTACCTTTCCTTCGCTTCTTCCACAGTAGTTCACCTGCTGTAGCAAAAATGTTCACCCCCTAACTAAAAGGGTAGTTGTTACTCATTCTATCGCAAAACGACGTAATTTCTATCCACACATTTAGCTACCGATAACAGAAAGTATACTTACACATTTTCTAGCTAGCTAAAAAACCAGGTAACAAATCAGTTGATTCAATAAACGAAGCAGATAATCCTGCAAACCAGATACCACAGCGAACCAGATGCCTAAGCAGTACCAACACATTCCCTTACATTCATGCTTATACACCCTAATACCAGGGATGTCCAAGATTGAAGCTGGTAGGGGCCAATAATTAAGACAAACTACACACCAGGGGCCACACGCACACTTGACACGCACGCACACGCACTCGATCTTCACGCACGTGTGTTGCGCTTAATGACTGTGTTCCAGAAGATCAAAAGCTGTTGCAAGGAAGAATGCCCTTTTAGGAATCCAAATGTAGATACGGAACTCCTTACAAAGTCAATAATAATATTGTTATAGACTAGTCTGCGATATGAGCCCATGGCTGTGACTACGCCATAGAGTTTTTTGACTGTGTTATTAATAGTCATATTAGAGCCTACTCCATTTTCAGGTAGTGCCAAAGCATGCTGATTGTAGTGGTGTTCTACCTGCTCTGCAATGTTTATGGCCTGTTGTTTGGCCTCTTCTGCACTTATCTGCCATTGTGGCATCTCCACTCCAAATGGTGCCCAAGGTAGTCACAGGTGATTGGCGTCCATGAGGTGACTATCCGGGCACTGAACAACACCACTACACTCATCACTCAGAATGACGGGTACTGCCTGAATCGCACGGCGGGAATTTGACCACTCTTTTGATCATACGACCCTCTTCTTGAAGCTTCTCATCACCACTCCACATGGTGCCCAAGAAAGTCACAGGTGATTGGCATCCATGAGGGGACTATCCGGGCACTGAACAACACCACTACACTCATCACTCAGAATGACGGGTACTGCCTGAATCGCACGGCGGGAATTTGACCACTCCTTTTGCTCATACGACCCTCTTCTTGAAGCTTCTCATCACCACTCCACATGGTGCCCAAGAAAGTCACAGGTGATTGGCATCCATGAGGGGACTATCCGGGCATTGAACAACAACATCACTACACCCGACAGGTATCCTATACGGATTTCTCCATCTTACTGCATGGCACATGCATCTTTTTGGAGATGAATCTTGTTCGGGCATACCACCAGATTGCAGTCAAACCAGAATACATACCAAAGATGGCTGTTGTCACCCAGGTTAGATAAGTGACGGGAAAAGAGACAATTTTTCTTTACACCACAATTATTATTGTAAAGAACAGAAACTGTGGTATAATGAACAGTATAAAGTTATATACCACTGTAGAAGAGTTTCTGCACTTGCAAGATGCTATAGCGAGAGAACGTAACGAAAAGATTGTAGTGCCCACAATTATTTTAATAGCTAATTAAACTCAAAAATGTTTTAATTCAAAAAGTCATCCACGATTTTGTTGAATATTGAGCTGTATGTCCAGTGAATAAGATGCTTTCCTTCAGGTATTATTTCACACTGGTATTGTTTCAAATTACTTTGCAGAAACTCAATTTGGCAGAATGGAACGACTGTATCTTTGTTTCCATGAAGAATCAGAGTGGGACACTGAACCTCACCTACTTCTTTCTTACATATATCACCTTCCCTCAAGGGATCAGAGTAAACACTAACAAATGCGCCAAACCATTCACTACAAATAACTGCCAATTCTGGCCCATAATGCTTGTTTTCCATCGTAGCCAGGATGGCAGGGAGCCAATTGTCAATGCTTCGTAGTTTTGCAAAAACCTCGACATCAGCTTTATCGAGGTAAGTATGTGACCCCCAAATCACTAGCTTCTTTATAACTTCAGGGAAACTAGCTGCTTGATTATTGCACAGGTGCCTCCATCACACAACATCCGAGGAGAGAAATTCTTTGACCCCAAAGCATTCATTAGCCCAACAGCATCATTTGCATCAACTTCGTAATAAAGGGGAGATGAATTTGCACGATTGTTTGGTCTTGATCTACCATAGCCTCTGGGATCAAACCCAATTAAAGTGTAACCACTTCCTAAACGACCAAAATAATTATTTGTGGAACAAAATAATATGAACCTCCCAAAGCTCCAGGAATGCATAGTATTGGATGTTGCCCATTGCCATAGCGCTCATAGTATAGATCAACTCCATTGATGTTTATTTTACCGGATGTGCCTTCAACCTCTATATCAGTCCATGCCTGCACATTCTGGCTTGGTTCCTTGAGAGCAGCCATCACTTTACTCATGAGCAGCCCTTGGTGTTTTTTGATACCTATACCCACACTTGTACCTGTGTAGGAAAAACACGGGCGTAATAAATTGCTAGCGGAGTATTATGAAATAGAAAACTACTATGCAGTGGTCATGGGGTGCAGGCAATGGGAAAGTTTACTAGAGTTGCTGAGGAACCATAGGGATGCTGCTAAAGGATTCCCAACTCTACTACATGTTGTTGGTTTTTTTGTTTTAGCAGCTACTGCTAATAACTGGATAAATCACAATTATAAGGCTACGTGCTTGAAAATTGCTACACAGCCTGACTATTGGTGATAGAGAACACATAAACATTCAACAGCGGGACCCTGGAGCGCATCATAATTGCACCGCTGGCTTAATTATTATAGAGAGCATGGCTTCTGGTTGTGTATTATTACTCCTCTATGGAAGTGAAAACTGGATACTCACCGAATCCTTATTAACCCTTTGGACGCCATGGGTATCTCCTTAAATTAGCATAAATTCATGTTATATCATATTTACGCCTAGTATTGTAGCATTATATAAATTCTTATGGATTTATGGAGGCTCTGTGCATATTATATATATTCCCGTGGCTTGCTAAGGGTTAACTACTGTGGAGAAGTTTCGGGGGGAAATCGGTAGACACATTCTACGACTATATACCAAAATATTTACTTATACTACCTGTTGTCATTGCTCTCCACTAGCCAAGAATGTTCTAAGGAAGTTAACGTTTCTAGTGAAGTTTCTCAATTGGTACTCTCAAGCAAAAGAAGCTCTGATCTCTAGGGACTGGGGAATGTGCTAGAGATAGCCAGTCGACTAGCCATTGCTGACCCTCGATGCTGCCTCCTCATGGTCACAACTATGGGACATCGCTCAAGATCACGGAGATCGTGGAACTCAACATCTACAGAGTGTATGTGCAGACTGTTGTTTGGGAGAGCGAGAATGTACATCTGTCACAACCCCATATCACGGCCCGGCTCGCTTCTACTTACATCCACGCTGTTCGTGCAGCTTGACCTGCGCATCGTTCCGTGCTCTGCGACACCAGAGCACTTTGTACTTTCATCAAATCACTTGTGCTCCGACAGGGATGATAGCTATCTGTCGAGGGAGTTCTGGAAGCCATTGAAGGAGATGTTCACGAAAAGACATCCTCGTGATCGCCACTATCGCACTCTCCAACTCATACATCTAATCTCCGTCTCATGTTCATCACCATCATGAGTACATACTTTTATTTTAAGATTAGCATACTACCTGCATTCTTTAGGGCGCGAGTGCTATTCACACCTTTAATTACGACTCTTACGTTTCTTGCCGCCGTACCGATGGCATCACATGATCGCGAGCTGGACCTTGTCTAGGAAAAAATACTTGCACGCCCGGATGGATCGTGATACAGGAGCCGGACCTCCTCGTCTAGCCTCGGGCGAGGCATACGACAGACGCAATCCGCTTGATGCTCTGGTCCTAGTCCTAGCCGAGAGTCGGTTCCGATCCTAATCCATATCGGGTGCAGAACGTAGGTGCGAATAGCACGGGCATAATGAATGCAGTAGTAGCTATATACCCAAGTCTCCACTATGACCGTTGGGATGTTTACAACTAGCTAGCACGTTGGGATTATAGCTTAGAAAACTCACGCTTGCGTTCAGATGTTTCAGCCTTGCGAGATTTTCAACAGGGTTCACAACACCGTTGCAGCCAAATGACAGCAAGTATGTATTATATGCACTGGGACAGTGGCCGCTAATCCGTACGTCGTTTCTACTGCTCATAGCGTGTATGACTCGCATTCGTGTTGATTACTCTCTCTCTGCCCCTCCCTCCTCCATCTCTATAGCCAGCAGGAACTCTCGTCCATTCGCATTCGCTGGCTCTTCGGTGCCATACCGAGGCTGTGCCTCTTTCCCATCTTCGCGGATAAGAAGGATAGAACTCCTATCATAGCTCTAGCTACATCTTTCATGCTAGGCATTAGTATAGCTACTGTATATACTTGTGGTAAAAATGGCAATGTTGCATCTTGTTGCATAAAGGTAAAATTCTTCTGCAGCTACGGTTATGAGTTCTAACCAGGAACATTAAATGAGCATGCACGCCTGTGTCAGAGAGCACATTATCATTTTAGATTTGTTGGGAATTTGATTAACTCGGTAATGAGCTACACTTGTGAATTCTCGGGAATATAGCTATCCCTTACAGAATGTATTCAGCCCTTGAAGACTTATAACTGCTAGCTACTATATACAAAATTCCTTAGTTGTTCGCGTGGTAACGGAACTCTGTAGCTAGGACCAGCAGCTCTAATGCAATAGGTTTCAGACAAACGTGCCACTGAATCACGTCCTCCAGTAGAGTGTCCCAGCATCGAGTCACGTGGACCTTTGGTGGAATCTGACCACATGGAGTGGCATCTTCATCATGGTAATAGTCAATCTCTTGCCCCAGTGTGGTAAAATAGCAGATGTAGCTAATCATGGCACAGTGTAAGACTCATTGCACAGACAATGTACAAAAGATCCCTGCTCAGTAAAACGATAACAATCAAACTCTTACCTGTTCGAAAGGAGTTCGGACTCAGTGACTTGTTGCACATCTCCACTGCTCAGTGATAATCATTGCCCAGAGGAGTTTCCAAATCCACGGAAGGCAGTATTAAAGGCAGCACAGTGCGACACAATTCATGTTGTGGACAGTTTAGGGTGCATTTCGTATTACAAACCAATGAGTGAAGTACATTTATGTTTCTAGTAGCGCATGTGCACGTCGGTGTTCAGAGTCTCTGCAGGGCAACCTTTCGAGAATGTGACCTTCGAGAAATGTACTTGACTCATGAAGATGGCCTGTATCGTGATGCAGCTAAGCACACACTAATGTGTTTATACTTGACTGCAGCGCAGCAAGAAGTAAAAGAAACCGCAGCAGTCAATTTCTTTTCCACCAAATCAACAACGTACAATAATTATGTTCAAGTCAAAGACTTGACTATTCTTAACTATTCTCTCTCATTTTGGAGACAAGTCAGTTCCGTTGGATCCCCAAGGCAAGCCCAGTGCATCACAATAATTACAATGTGTAGAGAGGTTTGCAGCACAGATTTCAACCTTTACACAAACAGTAGAAATACACTACGTCACTACCAAGCATTTGAGAACCTCAATGGGTGATGACTGAAGGGTTGATACCTATGTTACTCTAACAGCTTTTGGCCGCTCTCGTTTGGCCAGTGGGCTTGTCAGAACTACTCCAATGATCTGACCAACCACATCATCTTACATGACACATAGCACGTAGCCTGATGACAGCATGCATGATTGAATGGCCAACAGCAACTCTAGCTATCTGTACTACTAGCCCAAGGCAAACCACATACTTCATCAGTACTGTGTGCATGGTATGGGTGCAATGTGATGCACTTGTGTCTCCATTGTGCTGATGACATCCTGTCATCAGGCTATGTGCTATGTGTAGATGATGTCGCTTGGTCACATTGGAGTAGTTGTGGCCACTGACAACAGTTTACACTGTCTTGTTTTTTAATTCTAATTGACTCCGTATTTCTAGTGTTCACAGTGTGATGTGGTGAAAATTAATCTTCCACCGTCCTCAAACATGCATGCAATGTGCCAAGACTTTTGGCAATCAAACAAAAGTGTAGAGTTTCAAGCACCTCCACATGAGGTTTATGAACTAGGATAGGCTTGCTTGGCTGTGCAAAAGTAAAAAGTAATACCACAATTTGCCACCGTGGGACTGACTGTCACACCCACTTAAGGTCACAATGCAATTAAATCTGTGGCCACACTATACATGTCCTGCGTCGATTATTCCAGAATATTTCGGGAATAATAGGTCCCTCTGGAATAAGATAAATGCTGGCTTCGAAGATAGGTACCCATCGGACCACTTTAACATCTTCGATTTTATGCAGTTCAGCGCTCATCATACTCGATCAAGCTCTAATTTTATGCTTAATATCAATCTTCTCGTCGTTCACAACCCGTTGGTGCTACTCGTTGGCCGCCTCGTAGCCTGTAGTGCTAGAACTCGGGCGGACAGAGAGACAGTCAGACAGAACGACTACTGTAACCCTCGCTGCGCATGCGCGCCGAGGGTTAATAAAATCTCTTACTCAATATTTGGTGAAGAGTTAAACACTGCTGATTGTACATATGCATCACACGTGTCACTGTGCATGTCAATGTGTGGAGGTAATGCCACAGATGGGTATCAACTCACCAACCTACACAACTTTCCATTGGTTAATGGTGGGCATCCAGCTACATAATCCTACGTGTCATGGCTAATGTCTCATAACAAAAAAGAGCACCAAACATTACATTCACATACCATACTAAATTAAAACTTAATGATGGGCATCACTCTACAAATCCCACACAATAACTAATTACTGAAACTATGTCTTTGATACGAGGTTAATGGTGGGCATCGACCTACCAATCCTATGTGCTATGGCCAATGTACCATAGTAAATATATACCCAGCTCTCTTCTACTGGTGCAATACAAGCAGAACAACACACGCATTTATTGTGCCACTGGTTTGCACTCATTGTTCATGCACTGGCAGTTCACAATTTGATGTTTGGCAGGGTACATTATTGGTAATAATAATAATAGCAGTGCATTACGCCGTTTACTCTTAGTGCACGAGGATCATAGTTATGCAATGCATGAGCCATAGGTGAGCGCATTACGAAATCGAGATTGTTATCACCCCCTCCGAGCGCATTAATTGGAACCGCATAATGCACTGCATAGTGCACTGCATAGTGTGTTCTATAGTACTGCATGTGACCTCAGCCAAAAGTGATTATATAAGTGGTAAAAGTGTGCATTAAGTGGAAGAAGTGTGCACTCAAACTTTTCAGTGCATTAAGCAATTTAAAGCAGAATGCATATGACAAAGTTGGAAGGATCTGATTGGCTGAAGGTCACATGACAGCACTAATGATGTATTCACGAAAGGGATGTAAAGGTGAGCTTTTGAAAATTGTTCTGTCTTGGTGTAGCTATTAGCTACGTGTCTTATTTTCTTATGATAATTTATTTAGACTTGCGTGGGCGGATCAAATGAGCCGCACATTCAGTATGCATTCAATATGACCAATATTGAACGTTCATTAAAAAATTATTGAACTAGTATCAGCATCGTACACGTAGTGTAGACAAAAACTGTGCTGTAGAGGCTGAATATGGGCGAGGGATGGCTGAGGCGACCACACCCCTTCATTCAGTCATTGGGCACCCGGCCTGAACTGACATTGTTGTGCAGATGTGCACAGATATGCGGAGAATCTTGTAGGAGTAAAGAGTTGCGTGATCAAAATAATTAAGCATACACAACGTAAATGGTCTACAAAGGAACTATCATATTATAGTAAGTTTATTATCCATACAGAAAAAAGCACTAAAGTGCAAGCCCTCGGCGCAAAATGCGCGCGTTGTAGCGTTGCTGTATGCTTGGCCATGCGTCGTCGACGCAGCCAGCAATACAGTAACACAGGCTAGTTGCATTAGCGGTTAGAGCAATTGCTCAGGTGTTTCAGAGGATCTCATATTTGCTTTATTCAATCTATCTTCTCTTGTGTGTTTCAATGCCTGCCAGACTGTGCTTAAAATGAGATATGTCATATATGTCTCTGCAGGATGGCACAGAGGCTGTGCGTTGGTCTGTAAAACGGCAGATCGCCACAGCGCGCGTGCGCGGGATGAAAGGGCTGATGAGTTGTCCCGGAAGCAGGACAAGCAATACTCTCTAGTCATGGGTTGGATTCGCTGCCGCTATACTCCGATCTGCTATCCTCTGCATTCGAGGAAGTAGATCCTCTCGCCACCGCCCAGTCAGTGAGCTTAAAACATTGATCTTGCCGCTGGAGAGGGGCATGTTCCTTCTGATATGTAATGTCTCTGTTATTTTTGCTTTTTTGTTTCTTTTAACTTTAACCACCCACTCCTACACGATGAAAGGGGTGTGTCGATTTGAGCAGAATGACGCATGCGCTGGAAAACGCCGATAGGGCCGAATTCGTGACTGAAAGAGTTAACCTCTGTGACCAGTTGAAGAGAAATGACAGTTATGGAGTAATCTACGGACGAAATGTCACCTGGACGGGGAAGGGGAGCCTCCGAGATGTATTCTACGTCCGAGGGGTGTTGAAAGATGCTCTAGCTCTTAGCTCTAGCCGTTGAACTAGGCCCTAGCACTAGTCCTAGCCCTAGTTACGATGCCTAGGGCAAGATTTTAGCCCTAGAGCCTAGCTTTTTAGCCCAAGAAGATTGGTTTTGCCCTAGGGCGTATCCTGGTAGCCCTAGAACAGGTTTTTTGCCCTAGAATATTATTTTTTACCCTAGAAATGAAAAGCACTGAAGTGCAAACCCTCGGCGAACTGGGGATGCACGGTACCGCTAATTGATGGGCTGGGCTGCTATTAGTATGCGTTTACTCGTGGTCTCCCGCTAGTAGCTCGCAGAGAGTCTCACACGGGCTAGCTACAGTAGTAGATACTATGCGAGAGTCGATACACGCCCTTCGTTGTGACTTCTTGTGCCTTCAAGATACACAGAGCAAGCGGACCCGGTCGAGGATATAAGCGCATGCGCTTTTTCTGCAGCGATAAAAATGGCCGACTACGCATTAGCCGTACATGGTGGAAGCGCTCTAGCTCTGCAACGGAGCATTTTCAGAGAAAACCCCACATATTTTCTGACCTTCGTCGCCTGTTGGGTAGATGGTATCGTTTCTGGGACGAACAGACACCCGAGAAGTGAGATTGAGAGTAACAGACAAACAGACAGACAGACAGACAAACCCAACTACTGTAACCCTCGCTGCGCATGCGCGCCGAGGGTTAACTAGCATTGTAGCCCTAGAGCAAATATTTTGCCCTAGAAACTAGAATTCTTGCCCTAGAGCCCTAGAAAATTTTTTTTCCCTACATATAACAATTTTGGCTCTTTTTTTGCCACAGGGCATTATTTATATTATATCAAGGCCAACTTCCGGTGTTTTGTCCTATTGTGTTTTTTTTGTTCGGGCAGTGTTAGTGTTGCAGAGGTGTTGAGTTTCTTGATTATTTTCTGAGTATTGCAATTCTATTGACATTGCCTTGCATTACTGGAGTAGACACTGCTTCCTTGGAATAATTATCATCATTGCAGGAGTGCATGTCTTTGAGTAAATGTTGGGCACTTTGGAGAAATCTCCATGTTGTAGATATGTAGATAATCAGTGCATTGAAGAGTGTATATAGCTTGAACTCATTCACTATGTAAGCCACTGTCGTAGGTTAAAACCCTTTCGGTCACAAAATGTTGTAAATTTACACACATCTAGAAACGTCAACAACACTCGCCCAATGGTGAACTTTTACGCGGGCGGCATGGCGGCATTATCTCATAATAACCACCCATGAATCCTCAGAAGTGGTCGGTCGGCACTTGGATGTGTCGGTTTGAGCTTTGATGTTCCTTTCATCTACCCTTTCAAAAGAAAAAAAGCAACAAGGTCCGGATTGAGTGAGACATGTCATAAATGTCTCAGCAGGATCAAAGGCAGGCACAGAGCTGTGCGTTTGTCTGTAAAACAGCAGAAACAAAGATCGCCACAGCGCGCGTGCGCTGGATGAATGGGGTGTGTCAGAATTGCGCATGCGTTCGGGAGGGTTGCCCGATCGGGCGCAGAAGCCGAATTCGTGACTGAAAGAGTTAAAGTAAGCAACCAACACTGTTGAATAGACAAAATTGAGTTCAATATACATAATATAGTGATTATATGATGGGACAGCGTGCATGAATCAGTTCATGCTTTATGCATCCATTCCCTTTTCTTGGCTATACCTTCTTTTTAAACAACCCGGTCTCTTTTTTAATTCGCAGGCAGAGTACGTTCCAACCAGCCTGTGTAGCTACAGTTACCTTTAGTTCAAGTCTCCAAGTTGCTAAAAGCAGCCCTACTATAGTATCAACATGTAAAATTCGCATCCGGTACACATTAGCCACTAAGGGGCAAAACAATTTGCCGTATTCCGACCGCGACTCTTATGATATCAAATCTCTATTAGTTGAAAAAATGCATATACAATATAAGTGTTTATTCTAAGGCCCTGCGTGTACCTTTTATGCTCCTGAATACACGATGTGGGTCATGGCTTGGTTGAAACGTTCCCAGAGATAATTCTGTAAATCCTGCTCTTTCAAAAGCAGTGAGCGCATGTTCAGCTGTTGCAAAAAATTAGGAAACTTTTCATTGTTAGGCGAGGAGTAATACCCTTCTCTGTTAGTACAGTATTGTGCCTCCTGGTTTGACTAATTTTCCAAGTCGCGATATATTCAGCTGATATTCTTCAAGATCCCTTGACACAGGTTCCATTACAAGAGAACTAACGACAACGTCGTACATTTGGTAGTAGTTCTTTTCAATAGGCGGGTCTTTGATAATATCAGCGAAAACAACAGCTTTTACTAACTGACGAACTTTTGCTTCTCTTTCGATTACCTCCTGATCATCTTTTCCCTCGAGGTTCTTGACTACGAAAGAAAACTGCGGAGACCAATTAAATGCATTTAGGTCGCCACTAAGCCAATGACTGAGGGCCTTGCGGTTACTTTCGACGTATTCAGCAAGAACAATTTCAGAAGCTTTTGTTGCAGCAGATACTGTAGACAACAGTACTGGTCCAGTACCATAGTCTAACACCCTTACACCACTAGGAATTTTCATGAAACTATCATGGTAGCTAGAACGTTAGAGCGTGCTCCATACGACCAGCTTCAAGTGATTTCCGGAAGTCGTGGAGTTGCAAATACGCAGTAGTGTCGAATTTGTCCTGGTATAGATGTGCAATTGCCATTACTGCTAATACTGCTGCTAATACCCTCTCTTCACAACTTCTTACTACTAACGTTAGACTCTTGGCCCCATAAACTCAAAAGAGACGTTTGTTATATATATACCGCTGTAGTGAAGAGGGCGGGATATGAATTATTGCGGTGTTCGCCGAATTCTCCGGATTATGTCATGTTAAAAGACGCAGTCCAGTCAGGACTGTTCACATTAACTAGGGAAGAACATCCGAGCGCAGAAGACGTGGCAAAATCCTGCAATCTGCTTTTTGGTCTTACAGGAATTACTGCAATGGGGAACAAATCGATGCATGACAGTTCACTGGGCCTTCTCCCGCGCGCGGATTGAGATGGCTCCGCTAGGCTACCCGCAAATATGGGTGTGTTTACTCGCGCGTAGTGGCGCAACAGTAGTATGCGTCGAACACCAGTATCACAACGATTTGTTGGTAGCACAAGCATTTTCAACAATCTGATTGTCGTTATGGCATCCAATGACGGCGGTGTTTCGATGTTCTACAATCCAAAGGCGACGAATGTCCTTCTTAAGGATTATAAGGAAGCATTTCAACCCTCCGTTTTCCTAAAAACGTACTACAAAGCTTCCAGACCATCTGACATATCTCATCTAATGCGGCATAAGCTACTGTGCTTTCACGAATCATTTCTCACAGTTCCTAACGGACTGCAAGTTCTGGATTATGGCGCTGGTCCTATAATTGCACCAGCAATATCAGCCGCTACCAAGGCTTCGGATATAGTTCTCGCGGATTACGCCGAGGAAAACCTAAAAATTCTTCATCAATGGCTGAATTGCGAGCCAAACGCTTTTGACTGGTCCCCTTACTTCACATATGTTGTCCAAGAGCTCGAAGGAGGAGGAGAAGAGCAAGTTAAAGAAAGAGAAACTAAAGTTCGAAAACTAATTAAGGGCTTGGTTCACTGTGACATCCGCAAGGACCCGCCAATTCAGCAAGGATATGATACCCAGTATGATGTTGTTATGTGTTCACTTGTACTAGAGGGGGCTTCAAGTACACAAGAAGAATATTGTTCAAATGCAGCCCACCTTGTCCAGTTAGTGAAACCTGGAGGATCGATATTTTACTATGGTGTTGAAAATAAAGATAGTTATTACACTATTGGGGACAGAAATTTCCAAATATCCATATTATATTAGAGGAACACGTTCTTACTCTGTTTAGCTACTAGGTTGGGGTTTGCTGAATGAATAATTATCATTTTGCCAATTTATAAAACCTTCAGCTGCAAGAACTGCTAGAGAAATACCATGCACTTCACATAATTATGGTATGTGCAGTAGCGTTGACAACTGTATGCTCAGTGGAATCCATTGCGTTGTGCGCATCTATATAGTTTCCATGCGGTACCATGCCAATCCCTATAATTATACTAAGTACTACCTTACTTAGTGATAGAGTGGTCACGAAACATTTTTCTAAATCACCAAGCAGAAAATTAAAGCAGTCTAAATCAGTGCCTACACATGCATTCTTTTATCAATAAGTGTAGTAGCCACATACCCACTCTCATGAAGAAAAATGCTGGCTCCACATTCTATTGCAAACTAACTGTAAAATAGCTATACATTCTCAAAATTACCAACCAGAAAATTAAAGCAGTATCTTACTCTCTAAATAAATGCCTACACATGCATTCCTTTAGAAGTGTAGTAGCCACATACCCACTCTCATTAAGAAAAAATGCTGGCTCCACATTCTATATATCGCAAACTGACCGTAAAATAGACTGGTTGCTATACATTCTCAAAATTACCAACCAGAAAATTAAAGCAGTATCTTACTCTCTAAATAAATGCCTAGCTACACATGCATTCCTTTAGAAGTGTAGTAGCCACATACCCACTTTCATTAAGAAAAAATGCTGGCTCCACATTCTATCGCAAACTAACCGTAAAATGGAGTAGCTACATTCACCAACCAGAAAATTAAAGCAGTACCTTACTACCCAGATGAGTGCCTACACGTTCTTTTAGCAAAGAGTGTATTATATGTGGTAGCCACACCATTGAGAATAAAGCTGGCACCACATTCTGTCGCAAACTAACCATAAAATAAATAGAGTGGTCACTACACATTTTTCAAAATCACCAAGCAGAAAATTAAAGCAGTATCTTACTATCTAAATCAGTGCCTACACATGCATCCTTTTAGCAACAAGTGTAGTAGCCACATACCCACTCTCATTAAGAAAAAATCCTGGCTCCACATTCTATCGCAAACTAACTTTAAAATGCAGTTGTAACTGCACATATATTCACCAACCAGGAAATAATAATTTAGCTATCATACTATCAAAATGAGTGCCTACACATTCTATTAGCAAAAAGTGTATTAAATCCCTTTCGGTCCAAAATGTTGTAAATTTACACAATTATAGATACGTGAAGAAAACTCGCACATTGGTGAACTTTGACCCGGTAAGCGGTTGGCATGAAGACATTATCTCATAAAAACCACCCACTCATCCAGATGCGGCGGTCGGAGCTTTGATATCGCTTTCATCTACCCTTTCAGTACTTTCTTTCAGTAAAGAAAATAAAAGCAAAAAGGTCCGGAATGAGTGAGACATGTCATAATGTCTCAGCAGGCTGAAAGGCAGGCACACAGGCTTAGCGTAGGTGTGTAAAACGGCAGTAACAAAGATCGCCACAGCGCGCGTGTCAATTTCAGCAGAATTACGCATGCGTGCAGGAGAGTTGCTGAAAACGCCGATCGGTCTTTGCCTCTGCATCTGCCTCTATGCCTCTTTTTTTTTAAATTCACAGCATTTTTAATTTACTTGTCTCCACTCTACTACGTATTATCTCTATGGATGGAAGGGGGCAAGCCCCCAATAAAAATTAATAATAGAGAAAACTGCCTGTTGTCGTCATGGAAATGATGTAACACGTATGCGTACCAAGTTTCATCTCCATGTGTGCTGCCGTTAGAAAGTTTTAGAGTGAAGAAGTAAATGCCTGAGGCTATTTGTTGTTGTGGTTGTCATGGAAACAATATGCATGCCTACCAAGTTTCACCTCCATGTGTGCTACAGTTAGCAAGTTTGAGGAGTGAAGAAGTAATTTTTACCAGAGGCTTTTTCAAACAGAATGCGGTTGTCATGGTAACCTGTAGTTGTCACAGAAATGATAAAATAGGCATTCATACCAAGTTTCATCTCTATGCGTGCTACCATTAGAAAGTTTGAGAAGTGAAGAAGTAAATTTATAAAGAAGTGCCTGAGGCTTTTTGTTGTTGTTTACTAACATTATATTGTTGTGGTTTTAATGTTGGTGATTGAGTGCATGATGTCTACAAAGTTTCGTTCTCATAGCGCTTACCATTTGTGAGTTATACTGATACATTTGATCCCATTATATATAATGTAATGTCTGGGGTTATTTGTTGTTGTTTACAGTAAACAATGCTGTTTACAAACAAAAAAGTATGACCAGTCTCTTCGGGTGACTGATATATAGCTACCTACATTCTTACAAAATTTCATTACTATAATATGTTATTTCGTTTTTGAGTTACGCCAGTTCAAGGAGAAGAAGAAGAAGAAGAAGAACAAAACTTCCCATCATAGCCCCATACATCAATAATGCTAGGTACCATGCCAATCCCTTTATACTAAGTACTACCGTACTTAGTGATAGAGTGGTCACTATACATTTTTCAAAATCGCCAAGCAGAAATTAAAGCAGTCTACTATTAAACACATGCAGCATTCATTTAGCAATAAGTGTAGTAGCCACATACCCACTCTCATGAAGATAAAATGCTGGCTCCACATTCTATCGCAAACTAACCGTAAAATACAGTGGTAACTGCATATATATTCACCAACCAGAAAAAAATTTAAAGCAGTATTATAGCTATGTTATACTATCAAAATTAGTGCCTACCATTCCTAAAAACCTTTGACGTCGCTATGATATGCATACCATGTTTCATCTCCATGTGTGCTGCTGTTAGCAAGTTTGAGGAGTGGAGAACTATATAATTTTAAAGAAAAGTGCCCGAGTCTATTTTTTCAATATGTGGTTGTCATGGAAACTATCAGAGCGTCGGTAGACGCTCTATATAGGGATGACACGAGTGAAATCTCACGTGATCCGCGTACAAAACGCCTCAAAACTCAGCGAGAATGACTCACCATAGCTTCAAAATCACTAGCAATAGTCTAGAGGACAATACCTAGCTATACATATGCCCCAAGACTTCCTACGTGCCCTCAGTTCCCCACGAGAGAATTCGCACTTACGCGATTTCGCGATTTTCGTGTCATCATCATATTCTTCATCTTCTTCTTCAGACCCGCTAGCTCCTTACCGGAAGCAGTTGAAGCGTTGATTTTTTCACAGAACGTCTCCAAATTTTCCGGAGGTATGCATGCATATCAAGCGATCGCTTGTTTCTTGCCGCAAGTCACTACGGTAGATCGTTGAGCTATTCCACGGTAGTCACTGGACAACGCCATTTGCTGCTAACTCAGCATCAGTGAGCCGCATGCGCCGAGGAGGGCGTTTCCCCAATGCGGTGCGCGCGCATTACTATAGTCTCGTGCGTGACGAGATAAGCCAGGATGCCTGCAGAGGAACTCTTATCCTCCAGTGCCTTCTGTAAGTCAGTATACACATTTTTAACTGGCTAGAGCTTTCGTTTTGCTGTTGATTTGCACGAGGAGCAACTTGGCAATCTGCGCCGTGTTACGCGTGCCTTGCCAGGCGCCTTCATTGTTTGTCCCCCAGGTTATATATATAACACAAAGATTTAGACCGCAGTCACGCGCAATTGACCAATCAGATTACAGAATTGCGGGGGGTTTATTTTTCATAGACACCTCGTTTCAGGTGTCTATGGCGTTTGCAGGTGGTCTACAGCAATCTCCCCGTACAAAATGGCTATTCTCAAAAGTCGTTATCTGCGCAAACTGGCCGATTCCGCGTTCGGTATATGTAAGCGTAGAAGGCGCGACTGGCAAAGTAGCTCTTTTAAAATGCGTAGTGCACCTGCAAGAAGTCTGTGGACAGTCTCCGGAGCTCGCGAAAGTCAGAAATCACGTCAATATTCCACGAAAAAAGCGTCGGCTTCTTCAGCTCTGGCGATACACAAACACATTGGGCCGTTGCCGTGCGTTGCTAAACCCTTTCAAACGCGCACCACCAATGAGGGCGTTTTATGATGACGTAAACGATTTTTGACGGGGGGCGGGGGCTGTCTCCTCGGAGTCTCACACGAAAGCGTCTTGTTCCATCCGAAGGTAAGGAATGAGGAATGAGCGCAGCGTTGCTAGCTTGTTGCTACCCATTTGAACGCGCAAACACCAATCAGATACTCCGGTCTAAACCGGTTAGACGCAGAAGCTCGGTTGTCTACGCAACATTGCAACCCTCGGGGCATGTGGGTAGCGCCCTCGCTGCGCTCGGGACGCCAACATTCCACAGCCCCTCGGGTTGCAATGTAGCGTAGACACCTCGCTTCCGCGTCTAACCTATATATAGAGATGGTGTCATGTAGCTTTGTGCATCTTTGCTGTGTAATGACCTCTTGTTTCTTCCTTTTTGGTGCTTCAAGCTATCCCTAGCTATATCCTCCTTTCATTTTGAAGAAATGATTTTCCCACTTCTTTCCACTATTTTTCATGCCTTATTACACTGCATTTTTTCAGTCACTCTGATGTACATGGGTGTTGTAGAGATAACTGTTGAAAGCAGAAGCTAATGGGCTGCTCCTACCTGAAGCATGGTGTATATATGGGTAGTATCTCCAACAACGGTGCAATTAGGTTGTGGCACATATGGTGGGGGGGTTTTTCGTAGGCAGGCTTCAGTAATCAGACTACTAGTTCACAAGTAAAGTTTAATATGAGACAAAGATATAGGGATGGTGTCAAGTAGCTTTGTGCATCTTTGCTGTATAATGACCCTTGTTTCTTCCTTTTTGGTGCTTCAAGCCATCCCTATATCCCCTTTCATTTTGAAGAAATGAGTTTTCCACTTGTATATTATGCATGTGTAGCTACTAAGTTTCACCTCCATGCGTGCTGCAGTTAGCAAGTTTGAGGAGTGAAGAAGTAATTTTAAAGAAAATTGCCTGAGGCTTTTTCAAACAGAATGTGGTTGTCATGGAAACCTGTAATTGTCACGGAAGTGATATAATAGGCATTCATACCAAGTTTCATCTCTATGCGTGCTACCATTAGAAAGTTTGAGAAGTGAAGAAGTAAATTTATAGAAAAGTGCCTGAGGCTATTTGTTGTTGTTTACAAACATGTATTGTTGTGATTTTAATGTTGGTGATTGAGTGCACGATGTCTACAAAGTTTCGTTCACATAGCACTTACCATTTGTGAGTATTGCCTGGGGCTATTTCTTGTTGTTTACAGCAAACAATGATGTTTACAAACATATAAGTACGACCAGTCTCTTCGGGTGACTGATATCTACATTGTTACAAAATTTCATTACTATACGTTATTTCGTTTTTGAGTTACGTGAGTTCAATCTGAAGAAGGAGAAGAAGAAGAAGAAAACTCCCTATTATATCCCCATACATCAATAATGCTAGGTACCATGACAATCCCTATATACTAAGTACTATATACCGTACTTAGTGATAGAGTGGTCACTATACATTTTTCAAAATCGCCAAGCAGAAAATTTCAAGCAGTATTTGAAAAGCACTTAAAAGTGTATAACCCTCGCCACTTTATTCTTTATTTCAGCAGCCAATGGCTACTAGCTACACTACTTCAGTTTTTGCCACATGCGAGTTCAATACTAGTTACTACTACAGCAAAGTGAAAAGCACTGGTCTTGACAACCCTCACCACTATTCACTATAGCTACGCTACCTCAGTGACTCCTTCACTGAACGGATTCACTGGGGCGTGTGCTGCTCTCACTTCACCGGCAATCTCGATCCTACTCAACTGTACTTACCATCAATACAGCCAGACCAGCAAATCTTCTTCACACACGCAAAGCATCTAGCATGGTTCGCGATCTCTATTTGACGCACACCCACCTCGGCAGCCGTGCGTTTCACCAACCTCCCCGGGCTTCTCCGCTCCAGAATCTTATTTTACCATGCATCCCTCCGTTGAAAATATGTCCACGTTTCACGCTCAGAGTTGCCGCGGTTACCGAGAAAAACGGAGGACAGACGGACGGACGGACGGATACGGTGGCCGAGAAGTACATTCGCACTCTGCACTTCGTGGTTCGCACTTCGCGCTTCGCGGTTCGCGCTTCGCACTTCGCGTTTTCCCGTCATTTTGTGCCTCCAGTTTCTCGTTCTTACTTTACACTTCGCGGTTCTTGGTTCGCACTTCGCGGTTCGCACTTCCCGTTTCGCACTTCGCGGTTCACACTTCGCGGTTCGTACTTCGTGGTTTGCAGTTTGCGCAGAGCAGCGAGGACGGACATACGTCACGTAACGTTAAAAACGCGTACGACAGCCATGTATGGAGAATCAAGGGAGACGCCTCGGTTTTCTGCCTTACACCGCAAAACCTATAAAAGCTCTTCGTTAGATTCCAGATATCTCGTCATTTCCACCTAGCCCCTACATTCCTGCGGCACTGTTCGCCATTGAAGCTGGCGTACAACGTGTGAGGCTAACACAGGGCGAACCGCAATATCTTGGACGTCTTCTAGACCTCCACTTAGGCTTATCCGCCACGGGTGAAGTCGCAGGAAGGTAGGGGCTAGGTGGAAATGACGAGATATCTGGAATCTAACGAGGAGCTTTTATAGGCGAAGTGCGAACCGAAGTATAATAATACGAACCGCGAAGTGCGAAGTACGAACCGCGAAGTGAAGTGCGAACCACGAACCACGAATCACGAACTGCGAAGTGCGAAGTAAGAACGAGAAACTGGAGGCACAAAATGACGGGAAAACGCGAAGTGCGAAGTATATACGAACGAGAAACTAGAGGCACAAAATTATGGGAAAGCGCGAAGTGCCGGTTCACGAAGCGCGAATCGCGAACCACGAAGTGCGAAGTGCGAACCACGAAGTGCAAAGTGCGAATGTACTTCTCGGCCACCGTAGACGGACGGACGGACACACGGGCACACGCACACACGCACACACACACACACACACACACACACACACAGACCGACTGCAATAACCCACGCTGCGCATGCGCGCAGGCGAGGGTTAATGAGTGCCTACACATGCATCCTTTTAGCAATAAGTGTAGTGGCCACATACCCACTCTCATTATCCCTCGGCGCGCATGCGCAGCGAGGGTTACGGTAGTCGTTCTGTCTGTCTGTCTGTGTGTGTGTGTGTGTCGACGCTTATTCTGGCACTACAGGCAACGAGGCGGCCCGTTAGCGATACCAGCGGATTCAGAACTACGGGAGCCTGAAAAATAATTAGGCGATTTTCCTGAAACGACTTCTTTCGAGAGATATGCCGTGAAAACAAGCGAAAAAGCCAATATGCATAATCGCACTGGGCTTACCGCGACCTGATCCGCTCGCTCTGTGTACCTTGGGGGCTCAGGAAGTCACAACCAATGGCATGTCATGCTATCTACTACTGTAGCTAGCCCGTGTCTGACTCTCCGCGGGCTACTAGCGGAAGACCACGAGTAAACGCAAATAGCCGGCCAAGCCTATCAATTATCAGTATCGCGCATGCGCAGTTCGCCGAGGGTTTGCACTTTAGTGCATTAAGAAAAAATGCTGGCTCCACATTCTATCGTAAACTAACCGTAAAGTGGAATATATTCACCGACCAGAAAATTAGAGCAGTATCTTACTGTCTAAATGAAAAGCACTAAAGTGCAAACCCTCGGCGAACTGCGCATGTGCGGTACCACTAATTGATGGGCTGGGTTATTTATGCCTTTACTCGTGGTATCCCGCTAGTATCTCGCGGAGAGTCTGGCACGGGCTAGCTACAGTAGTAAATAGCATGCGTGAGTCGATACATGCCCTTCGTTGTGACTTGTTGTGCCTTCAAGTTCAAGACACACAGAGCGAACGGACGCGGTCGAGGTAAGCCTGTGCTAATTTACATATTGGCTTGTTCACTTGGTTTTCACGCCATAACTTTAAAACACAGTAGTTTTACGAAAATCGCCTTTTTTAAAATCAACCCAGTGTAGCACTGAACCGATCATATCGTTATTTACCTGATTTCGTGCGCGCGGTGGCCGAAAACGTGGTAACAGACAGACGGACTGACGGACTGACAGACTGACGGACTGACAGACTGACACACTTACGGGACAACTACCGTAACCCTCGCTGCGCATGCGCGCCAAGGGTTAATAAGTGCCTACATGTTATTTTAGCAAAAAGTGTATTATACAAGTGGAAAAATCATTTCTTAAAAATGAAGGGGGGTGTAGGGATGGTGTAAATTATGAAAAAGAATACCAACAAGAAGATGATCAGCCGAACACAAAAATCATACATCCATCCCTACATCTTTAGTTCTTTGTAAAAATGTGTGGGTATAATATTATACTTAATGTGTAAGCAAATCACAATTGAGGTTGTGAGTGAAAGAAAGATGTTGATTTTTGTTTTCGGCTGAAGCATCTTCTTGTTGGTATTCTTTTTCATAATTTGCACCATCCCTACATCCCCCTTCATTTTGAAGAAATGATTTTTCCACTTGTTCCACTTACATAAGCTGAGCCCCACCCTTTTCGCGGTGCAGAGCGAGGGAGGGGCTGCTGCGCGCATTATACACGCGGGGTATATACCGGTATCAGTATTTGCGGACACCACGGTGACGTAATTCGCAATTCTACCGCACTGGCCTGCACGTAGCGGGCGCATGCGCTAGTAAGAAATGTAAGTCCGAAATCATTTTGCAGCAATAATCATTGGTGAATGGGTATATGCAATGCATGTGCAGGAAATTTCATTCTTGTGAAGAGATCTATCCAGTGGTGGAGGGCAAAGAGCAAAATGGGTATATAGTAGAAGCTTGTAGGGTCCAGGTCTTGACAACTGAAGTTGGAGTCAAACACCTAAGATAATAATTGTAGCAATTATGAAAGAGTGAGGAATGCAAAGCAAGTATATTTTGCAGTGATGAGCCCTGAAAGGGCGAATGCTGTCCTGTCTGGGTACTGCAACAGATTTGTTGGATATCCCTAAGCAAATGACATGTATGAACCCTGCTTGCACATGTAGGATTGTATAGGCTGATACAATCCCCCAGTACCTACCTTCATTCATGTGGTTGCCTAGGGATATCCAACAAATAATAGTACAGAGGAGTAGACACAAGGCTAGAAGTATATAGGCTTACAATAGCCTAACAAATGCAAAGGTGATAAGGGTGCATGCAAAAGTCAGCAACAGTGATAAGGGCTAGGGAAAACACTTCAGAGCCCCACCTGCTAGGTAGACTCCCAGATACTAAGTATGTCCCTTGAACAGGTCACCAGCTCCCAGATTGTTGGCTATGGTTGAAGATGACTGCCTTTAGAGACCTGCAGTGGTAGAGAGCTTCCCAGGGGGGAAACAGATAATAGTTGTCAGAGAAGAGGAGCCTATAGTAACCACCTTGTTCAGAATACTATGGAAAGGTGCATGTAGAAAGGGTGCTGATATACTGCATACAATAATTATTTAGGTGCACTGATGTTTAGGTGAGTAGTGTGTAGCTTGAATGTAGTAGTAGTATCTCAGGAGTCATAGCTACTGACTGCAGAGTGCACTCCTCAAAGGAGGAGGATCATATTAGTGTCAGAGCTACGACCAGTCTCCGGAGGGAATACTCACTATTGAACACAATTGTCAGTGTACAGACATTCACCTCTAACAGTGTGCTACCTCAACTTTGTGATGCAGTTACAGTCCCCTAAAACTTTGTGGTAAAGACAGTGCAGTTTGCCTACACTTTGAAACCAGTCAGCTCCATGAAGTCTGGAGACTTTAGGAGAGTGGTTAGAACATGAACTGGGGAAGCCACCTCATATAATCGCAGGGACACACCCTCGTCTTCCCCAACATGTTCAGAAGTCATGTACAGGACATGTAAATCACACTTTCGTCAGTGGTTATAGCATGAAATGGGGAAGACACCTCAACTAAATTGCAGTGACCCACCCTCTCCTTCCCCAATATGCTCAGAGAGTTCATGTATAGGCACATATGGTTACATTAATTCTTCCTTATAGAACCAACAACATTGAAGTGGTTTCCTGTGTGCAATAGATACATAGACCTCTGGTAAATGTCATCCGTCAAATGTCGGTCGACATGAGGAGAGTACCACTGCCACTGCCCAGTGCCCATACTGCTGGCTGTATGAGAAGACAGGGGTCTGGAGCAGGTGTGCCAAAGACAGCATCTCCATGTCAGCTCCCCAGGTGCCATCTTGGTCCATACCTGTGGAAGCTGTATAACTTTGAATACCGTCATAGCCTTATGAGATGGTGGCCTATGAAATATTGGGCATTATTTGTCATGTGGTCATGGATAACATGTCGTACACCAATATGCTGATCTGCAGACCCTGTCAGAATGTAAGAAAATGCCCGAAAGAGGCAGTTACCATCTCCCTGTACGCGTCTCACACTACGGTGATGGGGACAGTGGGTCCTCCTGGTCTTACTGGTGTTTGTGTACAATTTTGGAGGCCCAGCTCTTGGCATGCACTTTGCTGCCACCGTGCATCTACAGAGTGGAAATTGAAAGGAGTAGCAGCAGGTGTTTCTGTACCTGTAATAACACAGTCCTCATTATCCCTTGCGGATATGGGATTGACCTTGACCTTTTTTACACTTGGGGAAGCAGTTTTTTTGGTCTACACCGGTGAGCTTCCTCTTTCTTCTAGAGACATGTGGTATATCATACAGAGGAAGATGAGGTCTATGGGTTTCTCTGAGGTGGTGTACTTCCCCAACACTACAAAAACAATAAGATTTTCTGGTGATTTCTAACTGTTTATGTCATGTTGGTATGAGGTATTCTGATGTTTGTACGAGTCAAAAATATTCTGATGCAGAATACCTTGCATCAAAGGTATTATGACTCAGTAAACTCACACTATCTTTCACGCAACATATTCTGCTCATTATTATTGCAGAATGATTAGTATTCTGATGAACGACTGTAGGTAACCCTCAAAAAGTGATCAACGGCCCTAGCAGTACAAGTCACAACTGTGTTAGCGAAGTGGAAAATGCCTCCATGGTTTACACCTTGATATTTAGCGCACGGTGGAGAGATAAAGTTACTTGGAGCATGAGTATCCAGTACAGCATTGCTCCCTACCACTGAAGATGAACGTAGCTTTTACTTTTGCCTCGGCCCTCTGTCATTGGTGAGAAGGCCCAGCCCATCCATAACCACGCATGCGTATTGTGCACATCAAAGCTTTTGCGACGAGGGTTTGCACTTACAGTGCTTTTCAACCCAGCATCGTGCCCAATCCCCTCCACCACAGTCAGAATGACCCGGAATACGGGGGATCAAAGGCAAACGATATACCAACTATCAAACGCGGCGGCAATAGGCGTCCAGCCCCCCCAGATGGACTATATAGGAATCGTGGGATCAAAGTCAAACGGAATATAACTGCGGCCACAACCAATCGCAACTTACCAGAAGTTGTCTCTCAGCACTCTTCAGCAGCAAACGGGCGGAACAGCAAGCGTTGTCCTAGCCAGAAATGATCAGGAATAGCTATGTGGATAGACCGCCTAATAGAGATGAAGACTGCTCAACATACTATGATCAACACAGAGATCAGAGAAATTTTTCTGGGTATCACACACACGACGAGACTTCCAAACGGCGGGCTAAACTTCGCGCGCATTCTCACCCAAATTACAAGTGCGCTTACTTACAAGAAAACTAAATGCCGTGGGTTGCTAAAGGTACTACACGTCGTTATGCATGTTGCGTCGTTATGCATGCAGGTCGTTATGCTTCCTCATATTTCTCGCCATGTTTTAATCATCAGCATGTTTGTTTGTGCGCGAGAGTTTTCTGGTAAAACACATACCGTTGTGTAGCGCTTTTTGCGTTCTATTATCGTGGTGTGCGTGAAATAGTAACTGTTATCCCATAGAAGTCGTGAAGGTGAGAAGTTCAGCGGTTGACGATAACAATACGCTGACCGATGTTTGGTACTTTTAACTGGCGTATAATTTCTACTAAAGTTTGCTTGCGCTATAGCTGCGTCGGAATTTCCTGCCGATTTTTATATACGAAGGTAGCATGATACTTACGTAGGAAAGCTAGCAGACCTGCGTGTGTGGTGGGACCTGTTGACCAGAGAAGGACCTGACTTCGGCTACTTTCCCAATCCATCCAAGACGTGGGTAGTAACAAAGGAAGGCTGTCACACTACTGGGCTCTCTACCTTTGCTGGCACAGGGGTGAATGTTACATCCGATGGCAGACCATATCTAGGTGCAGCAGTTGGCTCAGCCGAGTACGTGGAGAGTTATGTGAAGTCGAGGGTTGACTCCTGGCTATCCATGGTGCGCAACCTAACAACAATAGCAAAGACTCAACCACATGCAGCCTACTCGGCTCTCACACATGGTTTCTCAAGCAAGTGGACCTACCCATGTCGCACAGTTCCCAATATCAGCAACCTACTAAAGCCGCTCGATGACATCTTGCGTACCGAACTCATCCCAACACTTACAGGAAGGCCCCCACCTAGTGACCTGGAGTGTGCCATGTTTGCCCTGCCAGCAAGAATGGGTGGACTGGGAATAACAATCCCTTCCACTCAAGCCGACCAGGAACATCAGTCATCCTTACTGGTTACCTCTGCCCTCCAAGACCACATCACACTACAAGATGAGGCCTACGGGTATGAAGTCATTGCCCAGCAATTGGAATCCAAGGCCATTGTTAGAAATAGAAACAAGGAAAATCGTTCAAAAGCCGCCGGCGATGTGCTAGAACTTTTACCAGACAACCTGCAGAGGTCGGTGAAACTAGCAAGCGAGAAAGGATCCTCCACTTGGCTCACTGTCCTGCCACTTTCAGAGCATGGCTTTGCCCTGCACAAAGGAGCTTTCCACGATGCCCTGGCATTACGGTACGGCTGGACACCAGAGAGACTTCCTTCGAAATGTATCTGTGGTGCCTCTTTTTCAGTTGAGCATGCTCTGTCCTGTGCCAAGGGCGGCTTTCCATCGATCAGGCACAATGAGATACGGGACCTGACAGCTACCCTCCTCACAGAAGTGTGCAAGGACGTGTGCATTGAGCCAGAGCTTCAGCCTGTGAACGGTGAAGAATTGACGGGGTCAACTGCCAACTCCCAGGAAGGTGCCCGCCTTGATATCGCTGCAAATGGTGTCTGGGGTGGTACCTTCGAGAGAACCTACTTCGACGTTAGGGTATTTAATCCCCATGCCCCGTCAAACAGACACACCAACCTGCAGTCAGTCTACAGAAAGCACGAACAAATCAAGAAGCGTGCATATGAACAGCGGATAAGAGAAGTTGAACACGCTACCTTCACGCCTCTGGTGCTCTCTGCTACCGGTGGCTTGGCCAGGGAGGCCAACACTTTCTACAAAAGACTCGCCTCCATGCTCGCCTCCAAGTGGGACCACACCTACAGCCACACTCTCCGCTGGCTACGTTGTCGTCTAGCCTTCTCCCTTTTACGCTCCTCCATCCAGGCCATCAGGGGTGCAAGATCATCATGCGGACATGCCATCAGAATGCCCATGGCGGTCGATTTGATCATCTCGGAAACACACCTTGTATCACTCTAAATTGCTCTCTATCTTCTTATTTATACCTGCATTCATACTGTATATAATACACGGATTATTCCCTAGTAAAAGCATGATACTTACAGGTGAACGTAGAAACTCCACCAAACACCAAAATCCTAATACGCAAGAAACCCTACCTAAGCCTTTAGTCAGGGGTACTGCAACAAGCTGCATTCGAAGTGCATGGATTGTAGTCTCGCAACTTAGACCTATATAGACACTCACCCAGGAGCGAACGGTCCGTCTCCATTATGCGCAATGGTGTTCTTTCTTCTTCCTGCGTCACGCGCAGGCGTATTAGAGCCATCCCGAAAAATAGGCGTGGGCAAGTTTTGAGCATTACGTTTTCACGTTGACCTTTGCCACCCGGTCACGCCCGTTTTTTTCTATAGCGCAAAATTAGCTTCCCGCGTACCGAAGCAGGCAATGAAAGCCACTGCGCATAATGGAGACGGACCGTTCGCTCCTGGGTGAGTCGCGCACGGGTTTTCTCTCTCCCATAGAGGAGGAATATGAATATGCTAATAAGTTTGGAAAACAAGGTAGGAAAAATCCGAGAAATAATACCTAAATTCACCATAAATCACCAGCGTTTTTGCTGTGCCATTGAAAACAATATCTGAAACATACGCCCACGCACAATTCTCCGGGATCTTAGTCCGTCTGGACCGCGCAAACGAGGCTACTGCTCACCCTACTCAGGGTTCCTCATCACGCAAGCGCATGCGTCAATTGCTTGCCTTCATAAAGGTTTCTTTTACTGCTGTTATCCATTGGCAGATCATGTCTGGACCATCATCAACGAAAAAGCTACTTTTCGACTCCGCAGCGGAGCAATTTTCCCGACAGTCAACCCTGCTACAGGCGAGAAAATCATTGGTGTGGCAGAGGGAGATAAAACCGATGTCGATATAGCAGTAGCTGCTGCCGAGCAGGCGGGCAAGCTAGGGAGTATTTGGCGCACTATTGATGCTTCTGGGCGTGGACGCCTACTGTACAAGCTCGCAGACCTCATCGAACGAGACCGGCAGTACCTGGGACGACTGGAGACACCGGACAATGGAAAACCTTACTCCGTTGCCTACAGTGTAGACCTAGATCTCACTATCAAGTGTTACCGCTACTTCGCTGTCTAGGCCGATAAAATTCACAGAAAGACGATTCCTACGGGCGGAAATTTCATGACGTATACGCGCCTCGAGCCCATTGGTGTGGTTGGCCAGATCATTCCCTGCAACTTTCCTCTGCTAATGCAGGCCTGGAAGCTGGGCCCGGCACTGTGCGCTGGGAACACGATCGTCATGAAGCCGGCCGAGCAGACGCCGCTCACTGCGCTTTACGTCGCTGCGCTGATCGCTGAGGCTGGATTTCCACCAGGGGTTGTCAGTATTATCCCTGGCTACGGTCCAACGGCAGGGGCAGCTCTTGCTTCACATCCAAATGTTCGGAAAATCGCCTTTACGGGGTCGACAGAAGTCGGTCACGCCATCATGCAGGCAGCTGGAGAAAGCAACCTCAAGAATGTGACACTGGAGCTGGGAGGAAAGAATCCAGTTATCGTTCTTAATTATGCCGACATCGATTTGGCCATCGAGACAAGTCACAACGCTATCTTTTTTAACGAGGCCAATGTTGCAGTGCTGGCTCACGCACGTACGTCCATGAGTCCATCTACGATGAGTTTGTGAAGAAAAGTGTTTCTCGGACGAAGGCTAGAAAAGTAATGAATCCCCTGCACCCCGACTGCGAGCAAGGTCCACAGGTCGGTAAGGAGCAGTTGGACAAAATAATGGACCTAATCGAAATTGGGAAAAAGGAAGGTGCCACCTTGGCTTACGGTGGAGAGAGAATAGGCGAAAAGGGCTACTTTGTCCAACCGACGGTCTTCACTGAGGTCCAAGACGACATGTGCATAGCCGAAGAGGAGATTTTCGGGCCAGTCATGCAGATTATGAAATTCAAGACAATCGAAGAAGTTATCGAGCGGTCTAACAACACCAAGTACGGTCTAGCTGCCACGGTCTTAACTATAGAGACCTAGATAAAGCAATTATGGTGTCGCAAGAAATCCAAGCCGGTGTCGTCTGGGTCGACTGCTACAATTATTATAAGTGTCCAGCCCCCGTTTGGTGGATCGGGCAGTGGTCGAGAGCTTGGTGAGTATGGTCTTCAGCAATATAGCGAGGTCAAGACAACAATTATCAAAGTATATACCCCAGAAGAATTCTTGAAGCTCCATACAGACCACGAAAGCAACGTAGCTAGTAGTACACAATAAAAATGTTTCCCCCATTAATGTTTACCCTTCGATATAGCTTGATTATTTTTATAAATAAAGTACTACGTTCAAAATTTGTGACGTGAAAACCAAGTGAACAAGCTAATAACGCACTGGCTTACCTTCGACCGCATTTCGTACCTACATAGGAGACATCTGAAGTTACAACTGAGGACGATTGTCGATTCTGTGTGCACGCCGAGGCCAACAGTACGATAATATTATTACTGTGGCATATTTGGGTATTCCGCTCTAAAGTGGTCAGCACAGGAACAGAACGCCTCCGAACTTTAGTGCACTGTAAAGTTCCGTCCTGCAATGCTGTCTGAGCAAGCTATTGATAAACCATGCATATTTCCAAGGTAGAACAAACAGTAAACATACATGGAGTAAATATCTACTGCTGATCACATTATAGCTACAAAATTTCTCAAAGAAACCCAATGTTCCGTCGCAGAGAGTGGGAAAGGGAACATCATGCCCGAGAGACTTCTGAGCAGAGAGGCTCGTTTGTATCAGCGTCGCTTTCGTGATAGGGAACGCGCAAAGTTTTACACGCTGCCTAGCTGTCATATCGATGCGAAATATAGCCAGCCAAATAACTCTCGTCTATTTGCTGGCATTCGCTGCGCTCTTCGATACCTGACCGAGGCTTTCTATACTTCCTTCCAATCTTCGCGATTCTAAGGTTCAAGGTGTAGGATGGCTCGTGCAGATAGAGATTCATTGTGTGCTCGCTCCCGCTCGCCAAAAATGCCATGCATTCGCCTACTAGTAATTAGAGTGAGCTAGGTTCGAATTGACCAATCAGATTGCAAAGCCGAGGTTTACTATTTCCCATAGTAAACCTACAGAAACTACAAAACCTACAGATAAAACAGGAAAACATAACAAAATGTACATGTAAACAACAAGATCAACAACTGGCATTGACGCGTCGTCCACGCGCACGCGCAGATCCCCCTGCGCGCAACCAGAAAAAGAAGGCGGAGTCGCTACCGCTTCGCTCTTCTTGCACTGCATTTTCTGGCGCTCTGAGCCTGTCTCCATCGAGTCATCGTTAGACGCGCTCGGCCATACGAACGAACAGGAAAGCCAGAGCGCTCAACGTGAAGCGGTCACTCTAAAATAGTTACACGCTGATTTCTCGGTAACTACGCGCCGATAGAAAGCCTCGTGCCCCGGAGGTAGCGCCGTCGCTGCGCTCGGGGCGCCACAATGCCGGGGCTCTCGGCTTTCTACTGCGCGTAGTTACTTCGAATCAGCGTCTAACTATTATTTATGATGGCATGTTGACTCAGCACTAGACCTCTATACAGCTCTCCCTCCAGGCAAGGAATGTCATCCAAATACCTGGAGTAAAGAAAAGCACTAAACTGCAAACCTTCGGCAAAGAACTATGTTCATGCAGCATCTCAAGAATTAAAAATAATAGCAACTTCACCTAGCTCACTTGGGAAATGGTTAAAAACGAAAGCTAGACATAAAAAAAGTGGTAAAAAAGGTGTGCATCAAAAATCAAACTCGCTGTATACGCAGCATGCATGCACAAAACGTAAGACCTTCACTTCTATTCTGATTCAGACATCTTCTGCAATGTGACTTCTTTGATAGACTTTCCTTTAATTATCCTCCTAAACCACAACCCAGTCAGTGTATACTTCAGTATCTGATGATTGCTTCCTACTATATACTAACAAAGCACACTGCTAATTTATTGAGTTTCCTGTTGCCACACTGGGTCTGAAGTTTCACACACTACTGTAACCACTACAAATGCAAATGCAAGTGCAAGTGCTGTTTCCCATTAGTTGCAGCTGTTTAGGTAGTACATTCACTAACTCTACTACCTTGAAGTGTTAATCCTGAGGTTAGTGTGCTGGGTTGTGAGCGTGGAGGAGAATGGAGTTCTCATTCTCGAATCCTACATCCCATTTTTCAACATTTTACTCACCTCATATATTACAACCAGACAAATGCATGTAAAGTGTTATTTTCAGGTATTTTACTTAAACAAGTAAATTAAAAATGAGTGGAGACAAGTAAATTAAAAATCCTGCAAATTAAAAAAGGGCATATAGGGATGGTATAAAAAGAAAGGGAGACAATATGAGATACATGAAGCATGGTTAATGAACAGATTTAGTATGCCGACACCCCAACCCCATTCACACAATCCCTATATTGTTGCAAAGGTGAAGTATTAAACATTCACATTACAATACTCAGAACTAACAATACACTACTGAGTAACCAACACCCTTATAGAGTGGAGTTTATTAAAGGGAATGTGGCAGTATAAATACAACAGGGACACAGTGAAAGAATGCTTGCTTTTAGTAACCTTTAGCCCTTATAAGAGTAGCACACCAGGGAACAATATAGGGATTGTCTGATGGGGTTGGGGGTGTCAGCGTACTCAAATCTATTCATTAATCATGCTTCAT
This sequence comes from Geodia barretti, assembly GCA_030341885.1. Classification (NCBI taxonomy): domain Eukaryota; kingdom Metazoa; phylum Porifera; class Demospongiae; order Tetractinellida; family Geodiidae; genus Geodia; species Geodia barretti. The sequence continues at coordinate 42,150 of CASHTH010004299.1, forward strand.
GTATCCCATCCCTATCTTGTCTCCCTTTTATACCATCCCTATATGCCTCTTTTTTAAATTCGCAGGATTTTTTATTTACTTCTCTCCACTCATTTTTACATACTAGCTACTACGTACTATCTCTGTGGAAGGGGGCAAGCCCCTATAAAAATTAATAATAGAGAAAAAATGCCTGTTGTCGTCGTGGAAATGATAATGCATACCATGTTTCATCTCCATGTGTGCTGCCATTAGCAAGTGTGAGGAGTGAAGAAGTAATGAAAAGTGCCTGTGGCTATTTGTTGTTGTGGTCGTCATGTAAACGATGTAATACACATGACCAGTCTCTTCAGGTGATGGATATCTACATTCTTACAAACTTTCACCACTATATGTTATTTCGTTTTTGAGTTACGCGAGTTCAATCTGAAGAAGGAGGAGAAGATGTCCCTATCATAGTCCAATACATCTATGATGCTAGGTACCATGCCAATCCCTATATACTAAGTACTACCGTACTTAGTGATAGTAAGCCAGCCTTCCCCTCCTGTCCTCTTTTCCTCTATCCATTCTGGCACGTACCACTGTTTCTAATTAATGTGCAAATATTCTTCAGCAAATATAGTGCATTCGCATTATTATCACAGCCAGTAGCGATATTTTACATAATTATTTTGTATATAGTCCGACTTAAAAATGCTCGCGCTTGGAATATACGCTGTAGCTATATTATTTTGAGCTGTGGGCTGCCAATACCATTCACCATTAATTGAGGAAGTCAATGCACCTAGCAAAAGAAAATGAAGCTGAGGAAAGTGTCCAGGGCAGGGCAGACAGCCTGACAACTGGATCACCTGTGTTATGGGGGTTCTCAAACATAATACAGTAAAGTATTAGCATGGGATTGAAACAAGTGTCCTTTGTAGAGAGGTCGTCTCTATCTCAGAGGGTCCTTTATCGGTATGTAACTAACACAAGGTGACCTGCACCAGCTTGTGAGGAATTTAGTTTTAAACATCATTGCTGGGCGGCATACCGGGGACCTGTCGTCTTTCTAGTGCTTGAGTCTGCTCATCCTGCGTTAACGAGTGGGAGCAAACAACGCATGTGTTTGGATAAGGGATAGGGGCCGCGGCGTTCGGCGCACGCTTCCAGCGTGTGGGTATTTCCAAGTCAGCAGTTGGCTCAAAGTCCTTTTCTCTACGCTGAATATATACTCATGCAAGACTAAAGAGCACTGAAGTGAAACGTTCGGCGAACTGGGCAAGTGCGATACCGCTAATTGATGGGCTGGGCCGTATGCGTATACTCGTTGTCTTCCGCTAGTAGCTCACGGAGAGTCTGGCTGGTTACGATAGCATGCGGGAGTCGATACACGTCCTCCGTTGAGATTCCTCGAGCCTCCAAGGTACGCAGAGCAAGCACGTGCTAATGCTTCTTTTCGCGCCATCTTTGCGCGCATGCGTATGATTGAGCAGTAGACCGCCTTGTCTGAATGCGGTTTTTTCCTATATACTTATCAAGCAAGCGAGACAGCCGAGTTAGAGCACAAGTGTTTGGACACAATACTTCTCTAATACCTTACCGTTCCTTTTGACAGTCTGTGGAACTCCATGGATCGTTTTTGCGCAATGTTTGTGGGCGTCGCCCCTGGGCTGCACGACCTTTCGACCTCTGGTTTGCTGATTGCTTGACAGCTGGCCCTATTGTGCTACCGGAGGATGGGCTACTTCCTGCTGTGCACGAATCGCTTCCGCGGTAAGCTAGCTGTACTGCAACCGGCATGTCGCCAAATGGCGCATTGGGCCCGAAGTGTTGTCGCCAAATGGCGCTATGGACCCAAAAGAGTTATAGGCTGTCTCGTTGCGCCTAGTGGCAGAAAACGTGGTAGAATACACACAGACACACAGACACACAAACCCTAGGCGCGCATGCGCAGCAAGGGTACGGTAGTCGTTCTGTGTGTGTAGTCTGTCTGTCAGCAGCGAGTGCGCGACGAGGCGGCCCGTTGAGCGGATACCGACGTCTCAGACGACGCGATCCTGAAAAGCATGTTTCCTGAAACTACTGCGCTCGAGAGATATGCCGTGGAAACACGAGAACGACGCGAAAAAGCCAATATGCACGGGCTTCCGCGACCGTGATCCGCTCGCTCTGGTACCTGGGGGCGCTCAGGAAGAGTCACAGACGAAAGAGCATCTATCGACTCCCGCAGTGCGATCTACTACGCAACTAGCCTCGTGTCAGACTCGTCCGCGAGCTACTACCACGAGCATGATCGAGCAGTCGCGCGCTATCGCGCAGTGCGCCGAGTTGCCACGTGCAGTCAACCAATGCACTCAGATATTTTGTTATAGCTTAATATGCTTGCATGGCTATTGATGAGAGGTATGCTACTACAATGGTCACAAGTAGAACATGATGCAGCACATTTACTTGTAGTTTTTGGAGCTTCGAATACTGACTGCAAACATGAATACTCTTTTACACGTGGTGTTATCCAGTGCGTTGCTGAGAGTGTTAAAATAATCTATTAAATTAGGTCCGATACATCAAATCAGTTCTTACTTGATACTGTGATATTGTTCAGAATTACTAGGCTAGGCTTCATGAACGTGTGTCTCGGAACTGACCTAGGAAGCGGCTGGAAGCACAAAGGCGTAGAAGTGGAAGTGATTAGAGTGAACACAGATGGCTGACACCTTACCTTAAAAGCATTCCGGGAAGTCTCCTAAGGGCTGCTACATTTTCTAACAGCACTAAAGTGTAGCTACACCTAGACATAGCAGTGAAGATCACCTCTAATGCCATTATATATACACAAATGGTAAATTTTCGAACATATTATATGCTGAGATAGCTATAGCATTGGATTTTCAGACACGTTATTATGACACAGGAGAGAATAAGCATGTGAGAACATAACACATATAACTATTATTTTTTAACTATACTATCAGGTCAATAACTCCATTAGAAGAAACACCGATTTAACTAAGTAGCTCGCCACTAGCTATCATGCTAACATTCAGGAGCTACCAGATGAGAAATGCTGTCAAAAATGAAGTGAAGAGGCTCCCTTTCCCGTCGATAAAAACATGTGAAATTACCACCGTTGTTGCTCTTTGCCCATTGCAGTTGATGGCTTCTACAGTTACAGTTTCTATTTCTTCTTCTGATAAAAACCCCTCATAAAATGGATCACCTGGATAGTGTTTAGATTACACTAAGAGCACATAAAAACTGGTGCAAAATATCACAAATCAACCCTGTTTTGCTTAGCTACTATACATTAGAGCGTCATCGGGCATCTCACTTGATCCTCTTCAAAATGAAGGGGGGATATAGGGATGGCTCAAAGCACAAAAAGGAAAGAATGAAAAGCACTAAAGTTGAAAACCCCCGGCGGATAAACTAGCGAGTTGTAGCATCGCTGTATGCTGGGACCGTGCGTCATCGACGGAGCCAGTAACACGAATCTCACCGTAACACAAGGTAGTTGCATTAGCGGTCTAGAGCAATAACTCAGGTGTTTCAGAGGCTCTCATTTGCTTTATTCAATCTATCTGCTTTCTGTGTTTCAATGCTCTCGACAGACGTTTTATAGATGGGAAGGCCAGGCCGCAACCACAAACTGCTCGCCACCTGAACTATTATGCTACATTGAGAACATACCTTGCTCAGCATGTTTATATATCCATTGAGAACAGAGATCAAAACTGACAGAAGCCCGTGGATTGTACAACCAACGTGGCGTAGCGTATGCTCCGCCGAAAAATTGAGATGACGCTAACTGATGGGCTGGGCTATGAGTATGCGTTTAATCGTGGCATCCACGTTAGTGGGTTGCGGAGAGTCTGATACAGGCTACATAGCTATACACTTTAAGATAGCATGCCGATACACGGCCTTCGGGGTGACTCACCTCCACAAGGTACAAAGAACAAGCGGATCGGTCGAAGTAAGCTGGTGTAATTATGCATATTGGCTTTTTAGCTTGTTTTAATGGCATGCGCGCCGAGGGCTAACAAGCCCCCCCCCCCTCCACACACACACACACACACTGTCAATGTGATGCTCGTAAAAGCATCTGAAAGATCCTTATTTTTTTCCCCCCTCTTCTATCCTTTACAGATAGCTATAGCTACAACCTTACATTCTATCGAAGGTTCGTCGTGACAGTGCAGAAGGTGCCTTGTCAAGTGCGGATAATTCCAGTCTCAGTACCATCAGTACCAGCTATCCGGATGGTACTATCAGTGTAGTTGACCGACTCGTTTAGGAGTACAATTCTACTAATGAATTCAAAGTCTCCTCCTGCTTGCCTCTTCTTGCGATGCCAAAGATTGTGCTGCAATGACAATAGAAAATGCGGTAGAAAACATTTGCACATGCACATTACCAGAAGGAATAGAGTGAGAATTATACAAGTACATAACTGGGTCTTCAAATTCTGCTCAGAACAGCCAGTTTTTAATTTTTGTGTTAATTATATCTTCAGTCATCAAATTATTAAATTCAGTCTTTCACAAACACAAACTCACAAAATTTGCAATCTTCCTCATTCTCAGGCCTGAAGGATATTCAGGGAAGATAATCCTTGTAGGTGAGACCAGAGTAAGTGTCCCTCCTCCTTCTTCCACGACCTTCATCTGGGGCTACAAACAATCATACAGACACCTCTAGTCTTTTTGTTGCAATTCAGCAGCAGCTAACACAGAATCTTGACCAACAATCCTTTTCCTCAAAGACTAGCTATACATCAGCTTAAACCAGACTTAAGCATTTTGTGTATTAGTGTATGGGTGTTATCTTGGAACACTGGATGTTGCAGACACTGTAGCTACACATGTAACGACAGATATCCAATGGAGTGTTTACTGCATAGCCAATTGCTACCTAGGTCTTATTGGCAACCGAATACCGTTGCAGCACTGCAGTGGGATCTGCTTGTAATTGCACTAACATGATTCCAAACATGAAACCAGAATGAACTGCTCCCTCCATTGACGACAATGCACGGGTTAATTATACTGTTCCAAGTACCTAACGAAATACCACAGTCACACATGCTAGCCATGGAGCATTACTGTTATCTTGTGGTGCAGTTCCCCACCACCACTATCAGCAGTACACACGGAGGAGTTTAAATCCATTGGTGTTAAACAACCTGTGGAGATATTTAGTCATTGGTTATAGATACTATTCCCACTCTAATAATGTTGTGTATTGTATCTATGATGGCATACAAACAGTCACCTCTTCGATCCCTATCTTCCTCTCTAAGCAGATGACATGTATCTCAAAGCCACCAAATTTCTTTTCTTCACTTGTGCGGAAGATAACAGTGAAACTCCCTGACTCCAGCTCTGACATGGCGCCATTTGAAGAGTTGCCACATATCTCAGTAGGTCCGACGTGCCACGATCAATAGGATGTAGTCCTGACACCTGCGGAGTGAGAGTTTCTTTGGACGCCATAGGTAAAACGCTCTGCCATTAATGCAAACCTGACTGCTAGAAAAGCTAGAAACCTAGTGGTAGCTACGAACGGCCCGGAATTATTCACATATTGTTGGCGAGCGGGAGCGAGCCAACCTAGTCGTACGTTCGAGCGGATTTTTCTATATATGATATGTCGTTGGTACGTCGTGTAAGCGCGAATGCGCGGCTTCTTACGTGCTTCTTTTTATCAAACACATTTCACACACACACGCTGCCTCGCGATATGCGCCGATCGATCTAGCCAGCCAGAGAATTCCCCTCCCTGCGATGCAACCTTTGGTGACTGACCAAGGCTGTATATACCTCTTCCCAATCTACATGGTTCGAAGGTGCAACTTCAAAGTAAGCTAGGATTGCTCGTGCAGATACTGCTGCATGCCAGCTGCCTGGTGGACCACGACTTGAAAGCATAAGGTAAGTACCGTTCTGCTCACCGTTCTGCCAATATACTAGACAGATCTACCTGTCGCCGTTACATGCGTATCGAGCTGAACGGCGACAGGTAGATCTGTACTGCTTCACGAAAGGAAAGCTCTGCGCTGACGGCACGTTATGCAGCCTGAACACTGCGGCCAAATCCCGAGTTGGGTCGCTCCTGCTCGCCAACAATGTTGAACATTTCCACTAGTATATATCTACGACCGTACGTCGTCCAATTGCGCATGCTCCAGGACTATGCGCTTGTTTTTATCTCAACGTCTTACATGCGGCCTGCCCTGTCATAATGTCGTGTAGGTCGTGCAGGCGGTGAATAAGCGTGTGTGTAGCTCTGTACTCTCGCACTAATGGGATCAGTCCAGAGAAGATGCCCTTCGTCGTCGAAGAGAGAGGGAAAGAGAACGTTGTGCCCGTGAGACTCCTGAGCAGAGAAGAGCTCGTCTGTAGTATCAGCGTCGCTTTGCTAACCGTTCTGCCAATGTACAGTACGCGTGTAACGGCGACAGGTGGATCTGTCTTGCTTGAAAGCTGTGCGCTGACGGCGTTAGCAGCCCGAATATCGCGGGAAAATCCCAAATTGGGTCGCTCCCGCTCGCCAACAATGTTTAACATTTCCACTAGTACTGGAAATGTGAAACATTGTTGGCGAGCGGGAGCGACCCAACTTGGGATTTGCCCGCGATGTTCGGGCTGCATAACGTGCAGTCAGCGCACATCTTTCCTTTCGTGAAGCAAGACAGATCTACATGTCGCTGCTACATGCGTATTGCACATGGGCAGAACGGTGAGCAGGTGAACAGAACGGTACTTACCTTACTCTTTCGGCTCGTCAGTCGTGGTCACCAGGCAGCTGGCATGCAGCCGTATAGTGCACGGGCAATCCTAGCGTATTTGCAGTTGCACCTTGGAACCATGAAGATTGGGAAGAGGTACAGCCTCGGTCAGTCACCGAAGGTTGCAGCGCATGCCGTCAAATGGAGGAGAGTTCTCTGGCTACATCGATCGGCGCATATCGCGAGGCACACGTGTGTGAAAATGTGTAAAGAATTTGGAAATAAAAAAGAAGCGCGTACAAAGCCGCGCATGCGCAATTACACGACGTACGACGTATATTATAATAATAATAATAATTTTAACGACCACTAAAGAGCCAGGGTGGCTCACTGGTCACCTACTATTGTGCATGATGAAAGAATGATAAATAAATGAGGATACGGAGTGGTTCACTTGCAGGTGTGTATGGCTCAGTAAAAATACTAGTAGGCGAATGCATGGCATTTTTGGCGAGCGGAAGCGCGCTTACAATTGGGGTCTAATCGTATGAGTCACTCTTGTGTGTGCACAAAACAGTGAGATACATTGCACAGGACCAAGTAGGCCGAAACGACCCGAGCGAAGTAGACAATTCGAGTCGAGTCAAAAACAGTCAGTCGACAGCGCGAATCAGGCATAATCCGGCAATCGATTGGTCTTGCAGGAATAGGGAACAAGTGGCAATGTAGAAAAAATCTCTCGCTGGACTGTGCAGCAATACTCGATAGCTTCGGAGGTGTTGCGTTTCCCCTGATTCCGCTCGATTCAGGCACGCATATGAAAATGTTGAAATCCCTTTCGGATAAAAAGAAGCGCGTAATACTGGAGCATGCGCAGTTGGACGACGTACGGGTCATATATATAGTAAAAATCGGCGCCTTTCGGACCACTAGGTTAGCTCGCTTCCGCTCGCCAATAAACTTGTGTCCTGGGACATAAAACGATAGAAAGGGAAGGTGATTTTCTACATTGTTTTCTATTGTTGTTGCCTCTTTGATGAAATTGTGGACACACACACAAAAAGTGATATTCATCTTCGATTGTGTCATCAGACTGTACTAGTCGATCTGTTACAGGGAGAGGCCTGGCTTATGGAACCTTCCTACCTCAATTGCCAGTGGATGTGA